>WYDI02025720.1:78236-198589 GCA_009867235.2 Psittacus erithacus | reverse complement strand
TGCTCCATCCCTGGCGGTGTTCAAGGCCAGGTTGGACAGAGCCTTGGGTGACATGGTTTAGTGGGAGGCGTCCCTGCCCATGGCAGGGGGGATGGAACTAGATGATCTTAAGGTCCTTTCCAACCCTAACTATTCTATGATTCTATTCTATGATTCTAAATTTGCTTAATCAGGCTTAACAGAATGAGGGTGCATGGGGATGTGTGCATAAGCGCAGGCATTTGTAATAAAGTGCAAAATGGCAAATTTAAGAAATGTGTCATTGGAACTCATTATGCACTTTAGGTTACTTAAATTCATATGTCAAGAATAGTTTTGTTTCTTCAACAAATCTGGTGTACGTCTACTGAGCTTCAGACCCAAGTGGTTTTATTTGGATCTGTTACACTGTCAAAGAAGTTTTCCTCTTCAGCTAGGCGTTTCTTGCTTTATAAATTTAATCTTCTAAAATTAATTTTTATCAGTGTTTCTCATCAGCTCATAAATGAATATTTTAATAACCATTACTGAAGCAGACAAACAGAAGTATGCTGCCTCTTCTTTAACCATTGTTCTTACGTGTTATTCCTACAAATTGATGGGCAGAGATTAATGCATGCAGTAAATACTAGTCCAACCCAAGGGAACAGTTGAGTCAAAGCATAGTCTGTAAAATACAGAATATAGCAAAGCTCACTGAATTCAGGTTCAGTACTGTACATGATGTTGGAAGTTCTTGGATTGCACACGGAAAAGTTTAGCTAGAGGCATTATTTTGTGTAAAACGTTACCTTTTCCATTCTCTAACTACCCACATCAATCTTGAATTTAAAAAGTAAAAATAAAAAAATCTGGCTTATATATGCTCATGTAAAAGTGTAATGGGTGCTCCTTGTCATACCACTCATGGTAATAAAGTTATTACAGTTATTACGGTTTTGTAGGAACTGAGAATCTAGTTCCTTATGCTTTCTGTGCCATATGCAGACATGCCGCAAGATACGCTATGCGCTAAGTACTTTGTCCTCAAACTGCTGCCTACTTCAGTTTGAATTTAATTTTCATGTAGTCTTCACAATGATCAGGTATGCCAGAAGGTGCTATACTTATTTAATGCAGAGATTTGTGCTGATTCTGTCTGCTGGTAGAGTTTACCCAGAGACCCCAACAGGAAGGTTTGCTATATTCCAGGCATTTTTCCCTCTTGATTTACTTACCCTCCTCCTTCCAGCCTGTACACATGCTGTGCATGCTTTTCAGATCGAGTAAGTGAGAGGTTGGGTGACAAATTAGACTGGAAGCATCTGTTTCTGCTTCTATGCTGGAAATTCTGAGACAAAAAATATACTGTATGTAGAGTGAGTTAGCACATTTATCCAACTTTTCTTTTGGAGATGATGCTTCACTATATGAATTGTCCCTGAAATTAAGCTACTACTGAAAATAAATTTTGTATTTTATGGTAGAGTAGAAGAAAGTAATAGCACAGATGCACCATAGAGGGTACAAAGATTCCTTGGAAATACATGAGAAATCCATATTTTAGTAACTGAACATACTGAACAGGGTTTTTTAACTGGGTCTGAACATTTGGGGGTTTTATGTTAGCAGTCTTGAAGATTGGGACTACTCTGAATATAGGTTTAGGAACCTATATTAGCAAATATTGGCCCTCACAATCAAACATTCCAGTATCTGATTTTCAAGCCCCCAGGATTTTAGCATTTCTTTATTTACTCATTTTAGTCTTGAAATTATCTCCAGTTTATCTGGCATCTTATAGTTTATCAAGCTATTGATTTAGTAAGATGCTGCTTTCCAAATCTGTTTTCTTGTGTGCTCTCTTTAAAGAATTCTGTTCCGTAAATATTGTACTTAGATGTTTGCATTGGGAAATTAAAAGCAGGTTGCTACTTAGAAAATAAAAATATGAGGAGTAATAATCTTTTTATGTCAGTAGTACCATAAGCTTTTCTTGTACAGCATAAACCTTAAAACTAACACTTGCAGTTTTAGATACTTAGGAGCTCTTTCATTGTAAAATGTCCAAGTTGTGTTTAGATTGGTGTGGTTCTGTTATAGCCAGTAAAATCCTGACACTTTTCAGACCAGGCATTTGAAGAAATTTTGTACGTTCAGCTTTAATGAAGTTAAATATATGACTAAAAATGTGCAATACTGAGACCACAACGAGGTCCTGCTTCTCATGTCTTAGAGACTAATTGCAGAGAAAGGAGATTAGTATGTATTACATTAACTTTCCCTTGAGTAGAAAACCAAAGGTTATAATTTGTGTGGTATTGAGTAGATTATGCTTTGTAAGTACTAGGCTTTTATACCTAATTCCCGAAGCCACAAGTAATCTTGAAAGATGTCTAATAGTAATTTGAATTGAAAATGCATTTATTGGCATACATAAAAGGCAGAAGGTCATGTCATGCTGATGCAGTATGTGGTGTTCGTTCTTCACTTACATGCACTGCTGCAAAATAGAGAGTGCTTCTCAATAAACTTTCAGTATATCAAAAAAACTAAAAGCATTCTTAATTTAGTAATTATTATAGTATTGTATCTTCCCTGGTTGGCAAGAGAAATGTGTGGCATTTGATAACACATATGATCATGTCAAACATACAGGTTTGTATTCCACATTGCTTTGTGGATCACCTCTTTATGAATGCTCCAGCTTTTAAAAGAGAAACGAATCACATGTTCAGTTAAGATAAATGCTGACATTGTTTCTTGCTAAATGTCCCTGCAGACCGTATGCAGGAAGACTGCAACTCAAGTTTCACAGGTTTTTGGGTTTCTGGATTTTTTTCTCTTCTGGGTAGTTGGAGACATGAGGTAGACTCAAATCCCAGTCTGTAGTATAAAGTCCTTGTGCAGACTTGAGGTTGTAGAAATTAACAATTGTATTTAGTAGTACTTTTTTTTTTCCTTTTCTTGTGGCCCACCATCTCTGACAGAGTATTTATATTCCCCAGAACTAACATTCTTTACTTACTTGGATTATCAATTTACAAAGCTACAGCTGTTCTTACTGTGTTTTCACCAGTGCTATGATATACTGAATAGGAAAGGAATCCTGATCTCAGCTGCACCATTGTAAAATATAGTTTTACATGTGACCCATTTCTGCTGACATCGGTTGAAATTCTCTGGAATTTCATAGCCACAGCTGAGATCAGACTTTAGTCTTAAGTCTCACTAAGTTTTTCAAAACCCTACAACATCTCCTACTTAAATACCTTCCTGTTCTAGCAATTCTTTCTGGCAAAAGCTGCAGGTAATCTCATGTTTGGATTTCAGTTAGAAGTTCTTTTTTGCATAGGCCCATGGGGTTTGGGTTTGGTTTTTTTTTTTGTTGGGTTTTTTTTCACACTTCTCATTTTTAGACTGAAGTTGTAAATCTCTGCTCTCAGTCACTCACAGCTAAAACAAATAAAGAATTTAAGGACCTAATGCAGGACAAAGGTGTTTTATTCAGCACTGGATAAAGCTTCCCCACTCCTGCAACTGCCCTCATCCTCTTCCATTGCTGCTTAATTTTGGAAGCTCATAAGCTCTTCACCCACCTGCTGTTTTGACTAGACCGTTTACGCGTGGGGTGGAACTCCTGGCATGGATAGCACAGTCCCTTGGGCTTTCACCAGGCATGAGCTAAAAGTAGTAGTGTAGAGTCCCTCAAGGATCCCAAAGTAAGAGGCCACCTCAGCTCATGCCAGTGTAGGTCTAACTGGGTAAGGCTTTTCATCAAATACTGTACTTTGTAGAGAGATACCTTGGCAGTAGCTGCTTTTTGCTTTTTATATCATAGCTTAGCATTTGTCATGTCTCAGAAGTGAAAGCCGTGGAAGCAATATCCTCCTTCCTGAGGGAATTCTGTCTCCACCTCACCAAAACATCACCTAACTACCCAAGAACTCTGCCAGCTCTGGACACCCCTCTTTGGTTTGAAACTCTTCAGTTTGAAAAAAAAAGAAAGCAAATCATCAGTAAGTTGATATAATGTTGTGGTTAGAGCGCTAGTTCAGGTCAGAAGTTTGAGACATAGTTGTTATTACCAGAACTCAAGATTTGTTGATTGATGGCTTGGTGTAATGTGTGGAGAAGACTTCCCTTTCTAGATGAATAGACTGACCAAAGAGCTATTGTATAAAGGTAGAATATCACTGCTGTTTCTTTATTAAGAGAAAAAAAAAGAAAAAAAAAAAAAGTAATATTTTTCTAGGCATCATTTTCTGTAATTAAAATCTCACAGGTGAGATGCTGCATTTGTCAGAAATTCTAAATCATGGTAGTTTCTTTCTTATGTCAGGCCTATGAGATGTGCAACCCTGTTATATTACTTCTGCAGAGCTGATCTGATCAGTGAAAAAAAGGTTGCCATGCCATGTATCCAGCATCCCAAAAGTCCCACAATTTGTGTGATTAGGTCATCTGATGAATTTGTGATCTATTGCTGGGTTTGTAGCTGATTGGAAGTCTCATATATCCTGAGTTTACAAAAACAAGGTTAGTCGTATGGTAACCCTTATGTTTTGGATTGCATTATGAGGTATGTATTTGTCCTTGCTGCACAAGTCACAGGCATTTGCTGCAAGGTTCTGGATTCACTTATGAAGTTGAGGAGCATACATGTTTGTCAGATCTTGTGTGATGGAGTCTGTATATTCTGAACAAAATCACTTTATTCTCCAAGTTTGGCCAGTAAAGGAAAGGAAATATATTTAATTTGCTTTAAGTGGGTTTTTTTTCTACTGCAAAGTTTTTTTTGGGGTGAACATTTTATTTTAACTGTGAAAGAGTTACAGGAAAATAATTATGTTTGTGGTCTGGTTGTTTCATATTTCCTTGGAAGAAAATTGAATTTTGTATACAAATTTTGTTATAAAACAAATTGTGTACAAAGCTGACATAAAAATGGGGATCCTGGGTATAAATGCCTACATCAGCTTTTTACCCTGATACCTGAACATGAGTATACCAGTGGTGTTGTCAAACATGTGCAGCTTGTGTACCAGAGGGTGTCTTGTATCTACTTGACAGATGGTAGAAGAATAATGTGAAAAACTAAAACCCTTTAAAACTGAAATTGTTTACAAGGAAAGTACTCTGTTTTAGAAGGAAAACTTCAATAAGTGAAATTTTTTTAGCAGTTCAAAGTTACTGACATGCTGTATTGTCAACAAGAATTGCAGATCAGCTTTAAAGTTTGTCAGTGTAATTCGTCTCCTACTATAATAGGTACAAGGAGATGTTTCTGCCTGTGCAGCTGTATATTATGTAGTAAAATTTTAGTTCCAAATTTGTTGGTCAACCTTTGAATTGGTATTTCTGCAAAGGGATACCAAAATGAGTACGTTTTCCAATTATTACCTTCTCAGTATATATTTACTACTAATATTCATCTTGCAAAGAGAGGTTACAAACAAAACTTCTCCACTGAATACTGTTAGAAAAATTGTAACATAGAAGATAGCAACAGCCATATTTTAGCATATCTCAGCCTTCTGTATCTTATTTTCAGCGGGACTGATGCTATATTAAAGTTCTATGTAAATTTTAATTGCGTCTGCTCAGTTGTCTCATTTGCCTAAAAGTTGTGTTCGTTTGCTCTCCTGCGAGAAACAGAGGGAAAAAAAAACTCACGACATGAACAATTGTCCCTTTGTTTGAAGGTTCAAGCTCAAGTGCGACATGCAAAACTCAACTTTGACAAACTGAAAACTGATGTCTGTCAAAAAGTGGATCTTTTGGGAGCGAGCAGATGCAACCTCCTTTCTCATGTGTTAACAACGTATCAGGTATCCAAAGAAAACATTGACCTCCAAAATAAATATATACTGTTAATATATGTTTTTTTAAGAGGTTACCATGGCAATATTCAACTGTAAGAACTGTAACTAGTATTGGAGGGGAGATGTGAGATTTGCACTGAAAGCAGATTGGTATTAAAGCTGACATTGCATTGAAATTTCATCCTGCCTTACAGATAACGCTTCTTCATTTTTGGGAAAAAACTTCACACACAATGGCAGCCATCCATGAAAGTTTCAAAGGCTATCAGCCATATGAATTCACTATGTTAAAGGTAAGGAATATAGAGATACGTTTGTGCTAACTGGGATTTTGCTTGATTATTCCAAAAGAATCATAAAATGCGGTGGAATTAGGCAATTATGTTGCTCTCCGAAATCATGCAAGTGAATTAATGCTATTTTGCCTTTTCATCTGTTTTTAAAAACTCACACTCTTTAAGAACACTTTATTGGGCTAAATACTGAGTACATGGATGAGTTACATGGTTTCCACACTTGTACTGAGACTTTTTAACCCTTCAGTGCTCTGGGAAATAGTTTTGCTTGACTAGTGATATTTGCTGTTTCTTTGTAATCTTTAAGTATGAAATATATGTGATATCTGCCTGTAGTCTGAGTTCAGAGTTTCACCAGGTATCTAAAAGTCATCACTCAGCACTGTGTATTTTCCTGGTCTTGCCTGCCCCTTCATAGTTGCTTTGCCCCTTGCAATTTGAGGTTCAGTAGAGGAATGAGAAAACAGCAGAAAAAAAATTATCATCTTTCCAATTATCCCATATTTTGTGCAACATGGTAACTATGTGATTGGCTGATCCTATTTGCGTAGGAGAAAAACAACATTTGTCTGAAGGAGGTCTGAGGGAAGGGTTAGCTCTGGAAGGAAAGTGAGGCATGAATGCCTTGCAGCAAAGCCACTGCTTGCTTGGAGAGACAACCCAGTTTGAAAACAATTACAAGTCGTAGCCTCAATCCATGAAATGCTTGTGCATTTGACATGTAGAAGTAGAAGTTGAACTGCATTATGCTATTTAGCCTGCAGCTACCCCAGAGCTCCTGGAAAAGAAGCACCAGAAGGTATATGGTTTAATTCACCCCAGACTACCAAACTTGTCTGTACATGACTATGCTATATTTAAAGTTGTTTTCTAGAATGTGGGTTGGGAGGGAGCAGTTTCTGAACTTTGAAGTGCATAAAGAGCTTGTGGAGGCTGTTACTTCTGCAGCATGAAACATCACAATAGACCAAACAAACAAATTTCAAGCTCCGTCTCTCTTGACCAAGGACAAAAATGAAGAGGCTGATAAATTGTTTCATCTTACCCAGTCTCTGAAGAATCCTGTCTTGCAGGAAAAGTCTTCATTTGCTATGAAGTTAACATAGCTCTAAGCTTCTTTCTTGCAGAGTGCGCATAGTGGGAGATGGGTTTTAGCCAGAGCTTATGTTTCAGCAATCTGCCGGAGCAGATTTCAGCAGGAGACAGTAGGGCATAGGTACCTTGACATTGCTAGTAATTACCTGCACACTTACCAATTAAATTCCAAACTAGAAAAAAAAATCCCTTTTATTTCCTCACTGTTGTTTCTGATGTCTAGTTCACATACTGGGTTTTGCGTGGCCAGGATTTACCCTGCTCAGGAGCCTGGGTATCATGCTTGTGGGCTGTTCTCATAGCTTCAAATGTTAAAAGGTTTCCGAGGAATTTTTTCTCTTTGCTTTGATGCAAACCAATTTCATTCTGATTTGTGTAGGTAGCCTATATTGTTGCTGGGTATTTATTCTCTTTTATATCTAAAAATTTGATTATTTGAACAAGATGTATGATTTTTTCAAAAAGCATAGTAACATTTGGGCATTGGAGAGAAACTTGTAGAGAAAATTCACCTGTCCTGGAGAGTGAAATACTCTTGTGATGGAGGATGAGAGAGATTTGGGGATGTTTGTTATCTTTTGAATTTCCTTCTGTGAAAGATTTCAGTATGACCTAAATTTGAAATTAGATTGGGAAACTGTGATGAAGAAGTACAATCTGTATTGAGTCGACACATATGTAACAAGCACACCCTTGAAGCCAAAAGTAATAATGTTTGTGAATATTGTAGTGTGTTTAGGATGCAGCCTAACTTTGAGAATCTTAACCATTTTTATTGCTGGCCTCCTGCACTGAAAAGATAAAATTTCCTGGTTTTGCAGTGAAATGTATGCTGCGAAATGATGCTAGTCAGAGGTAGATTTATGCTGCAGAATTTCATGAAAGTCTGTGGTTTCATAAAACAGCTGCTTGGGAATAAGACTATGTTACTGCCTTTTAGTTCTTTATTTCTTTTGGTCTCCAGAGCATGGGATTATTTTCTGTACCAAGTCTCCTCCGTGATCTCTTTTGCCCCAATTAGTAGTTCCTGTTTGTTTACAGTACATGATTGCTGAGATTAAATCAAAATCTGGCGGTTGCATCAAGTGAGATTCTGTTGCCTAGGAGAATGTATCTGCTGCTACTCCAGGTGCCTTACTAGGGTAGATCACCTCACCTTCATCTGTCATTTCTGAAGGGTGTGGGACTCCTGTGGGTCCCATGTCCCCTCTGCTAAACCTTGGTGTGGAATAACAATAAATGTTTATGGTTAGGGAACTGATCTCTCCCATTCATATTGTATGTTCATGCCAGAGTAACTATATATTAAGGAGCTGCAAGATAATTCTACATTGAGATTACATGGTATTATTTTTTTATGAAGTTTAATAAACAGCTATAGGAGATCTAGGGCAAGTATAGTTTCTGATGGAGAAACTTTTGGTCTAAAAATATACTAAATGAAAATGCCTTACACATAAAAAAATATACAATCCAAATATATAATAGCTTAAAACACACATAAAATATTTCAGTGTGCCCATTTCTACATTAGATTGGGAGGTACCCCTTTTAAAATATTTTCCCTATGTTGTATCTTGAAAGGGATCTTTCCTAAAAGAATTTTTTTAGTTTGGTACTTGCAAATAATTTTTGTCTATTATGATTCCAGTAGCAATCTAGCAACTTAATTCACCAAGTGATCCTTTTGAATTAAACTAAGCATGTGTGTATGTAGGATTAGCATTTTACCTTAAAACAAGAATTTAAAGAAACTGTTAATACTTGATTTAGATATAGATTGTCTTACTGAAAAATTAGCAGGTGCTATGTACTGGAAAATTACTGTCTGTATTTAGTAGCATGGATATATTCATGTACCAGGTTTACCTCAGGAAAGAGACTCTTAAAAGCCTCTCGGGATTGTTTCTGGAAAGAAAACATTGTCTTTAGAGAGAAGTTTGCCAAAACTCACTTAATGAAAAACAGCCCATTTGTTTTCTTTGCTTCAGGGTATATGCTGAGAGTAGTATAATGGTGCTATTGCAGCTGTATTTCCTAACTGCAAGTTTTGTGCTTGATGAAGGATGATTATTAATGTGCTAACAACTCTGTATTGTAATGTAAAAGCATCTGAAGTGTTTGTTACTGTATCCATTGCTGTACTATTAAAGATGATGGGCTGCTGTTTTGGTAAAGCCTTTAAAGTTTCATTGTCTTGAAATTACTGTATATCACATGAATTCAAATATATTTCAGGGGCTATTTTTCAGGAATAATACTTCTTTTTAATGTCTGTCTCCATTTATTTACCTTAGTTACTTAATGAATAATTAGTTACTTTTTTTTTTACATTTTAATGTATAATGCCTAGCTTCCTGAAGAGTTCATATGAGCCTAGAAATAATAATAGTTCTTGTAATAGAGTCAAAAGGTGTATTTTTCACTGCATCCATTTATTTCTCTGCAAAGTGAAATGCTATGCTCCTTACGTGGTTTGAAGAACCCTGTCCAGGCAGGTACTACAGCACTGTTGCCTCGTGCTGATTTCTGCTGTAGTCCAGTATCGTTTCTCTTTTTTATCCTATCCTTTCTTGCATGTTGACTCTACTCACAGCAACATTGCATATCATTTTCTATCTCTAGGGATTTTGTGGTGGTGTTAGGTGTTTGCAGGGTTTTTCCTGATGAATCTCCATGAGGAAATTTTGAGGCTACCTGCTTTTCCCTTTTCCCTTTCAGCTCTCCCCCAGATGAAACCTGTCCAAGTTTTTGTCTTCTCAGTGGTGCTGCATTTCTCTCTTATGTGTCGTCATGTCCTGGCTCCTGGTTCTGCCCTTACTGTGTTGCTTTGATTCTTTCTCAGTCAAAAGGAAGTGCATTTGTTGTCCAAGACACTTTGGGGGAACTGTGGGCAAGTTGAGTGCTTTGTCAACACTCTGGTGATTTAACTGCAGAGAACAGGTTTTGTGTGCAGTCCAGATGATCTTGGCTTGATTTGAAATCAGCCCAGATACAGGTGAAGGAATTTTGTGAGTGAGTAACAGTCAGCCACAAAAGTGCCTGAGCTGGAACCAGAGTTAACTCTGCAGCAGAGGAAGTCCCTGTAATGCAAAGCTCTGCTATCTTTCTTTGCATTGCACTTCTGTACAAGTGTAATGCATATTCTTACGTTTTTTAATTCTAATCCGAGTCGTCTTGGTGTCAATGGAATAATTCCCATCAATTTTAATGGTACAAGAAGTGGAACCTAATCAATAGCCATTACCAATGCAGTTAAAGGATAACATACTCGTTCACAGGTGATCTAGCCTGAGGTGACTAGTGTCCATTATTCAGAATCCAGGAAGTACACTTACATGTGATTCTGGGTAGCACTGTTACAGTGTCAAAAAAAAAAAGGTGGCAATCACAGAATAATGTAAATTTCTTTCATGCCTCTATTTACTGTTGCTGCTATCGTGATACCTCATCTTTTGACACGTCTACAGTGCTAAAGTAGCTTATGACAAATTAATCTGAAGTTCTAAATAGAAAAAATAATGCACTAGGGAAAAAAATGCAACTGTAGTATACAACAGATCCATTACTTTGGTTTCTGAAACATGAGGTATACATTTCCTCATACAGACAAGTATTGAGCCAAGCAGAAACTAGAATGCCCCTACTGGGGATTCATCTGTCCTGGTTAACAGGGCAGTGCAAACAAGACCTGTGACATGCCTGGGCATGCTTTTATTGTAACAGATGGGCTGGAGACTCTAACTTTTATTTAATAGACGAGATGGATTTAGCAGCCACAGTTTTCCCTTTTTTTTACTGTTCTGATGAAACATACTACCATTTTGTTAAACTTCCTACATTTTTGTGTTCATTAAGTTCTGCACAAAAGGTGGCTTTATTTGGTTTAGCCGCAGCTTTTTGGGGAAAGGGGGGAGAAGATGGGTGAGATGTACTACTATGAATATCTGTGAGATAAATAAACTCACAAGTAGTCAGGACTATGTGCATGAAACATGGTTTTATTTTTCAGAAAGTGAGTTAAGCATTGGGAATAGGAGCATGTTTTCACCTTCACAGCAAAACCATTTGATAAAGCCAAATATCCTCATTGCTAACATCTGTGATTATTTAATTACTCTCTTCAGTTATTTAGCCTTTCATACAGCAGTACTAATTAATACATAACAGGGACAACCAGTAGTATATGTATCATTCCAGTAATCTCAGAGAGACAGTCTATAATGTCTGCTTGTTCACATGTCCAAATTTTGGTTATAAAAATGCTAACCAGGAAACTGCACGTTGTTGTCTTGTAGCATGGTCTTTCAGATTGCAAAGGAACAGTAGGGCTTCCTAATACCACACCTGGCCTCTATCTAACTAACTATCCAACATTTTAACACTTGTTTTCAGATTCAGTATACACACAATACCTTCCTATTACACTGCAGTTGCCAGGGTTTTGTTAATAGCTATATCAGGAAAAAAGAGACTGAAGAAGTAAAGAAGCAGACTATGAGGAATAATCATGTAAAGAATAAATTTTTTCTCATCTTGGGGAAAAAATAAAAGGGGACAGGGGGGCAAAAAAGGAGAAAAAAAAAAAAAGAGTCAAAGCCCCCAAAATGGCAAAGAACATGCTGTCAGTGCCTGCTTTGCATATGGTGTATATGGTTTTACTTAGAAATATTGGAAACAGAACATGAATTTAGAAGTATTCAAACATCACCTTGTATAAAAGGTGTTCATGTGACTCAATTTGAGTATCTTCAAACATTTTTTTATTTTGCTTGTTTGAGTCAGATATAGTTTTGATACAGCTCAAAGCCATGGGTTCTGTAGCTTGGTTTGGTCTTAAATGACACACATTCTATTTTGTTCTCTTATTTATATTATGGTTATTATCTAGAGCTTACAAGATCCTGTCAATAAACTAACAGAAAAAGCAGAAAAGGAGGACCTGCAGATTGAGAGCACCAAATCAGAACAAGATCAGCAGAGTCAGTAAGTTGCATGGCCTGTAGATTAATAAGTATTTTTGTCTGTAGTCTGCTTTCTGGTTGTTAAAGTCACCAAATGTTTATAAATGGAAATACAGACACAGCTAGTCTGATCACACTAGCTAATGGGAAGCTTAATACAAGAATTCCTGAAGTGTAATGTGTAAATGAATAAATTTTAAGGTGAAATTAAGAGCTTTAAAAAGACCCATTACACCTTTATATGTTTTTCATCTTTCCTAGCCTTCTCTTTATTTTTTGGTTTTTGCTTCATTTTTGTCTGTAATAAAAGAAATGGTAAACACCTACACATGGGAGAAGACAAATGAGCATTGTATTTCTTCCTTCAGCAGCATCTCCTTTCACCTGGGAATAGGATATGGATTCCTGATTGCTTTGAGCAGCGATTAGTTTTCGTAATGTATACAGCATCAGTTAGTAATCCAATGAAGCAGTAGGTACTTAGGGTAAAGTACATCTAAGTGAGCTGATGCTATCAGGGTTTGAGTTACCTGGTGCTCTGAGGTGAGAGAGGCTTATGAATGAACTGCTATGGGGAGAGGAGAACAGGAGAATGAGATGTGATTACTCCCCTATGGGACCATCAGGATTCAGTTGCGAGGAGATGCAGCATTGATATAATCCTGCTGCCACCTGTTGTTTTGACTGTCCCTGGTTAAAGTAACCAGCAAAGGATCAGTTGTCAAAAAGCAGAGAACAGCTTGACTGATTAGTGGGTTTTGCTCAGCTATTTATAATGGATTTTTAAAGAGTTCAGTTTTCCAGTCCTACTTACTTGTTTAGATTCAAAATCACTGACCAAAACCGGTATATAAATTGGTCAGATTTGGTACTATTGAGATTAGAAAGGACTCGGCCAAGTACGATTTGGCAGGTGGTTGTCTCCACAGCACTTCCTTGGATATGCTGCATCTCATGTGACAGTAATAAGTAATTTCATAAACTGTTATCCTCAGTGTTGAATAAAAAGGTCTAGAATGAATTTATGACTTACACAAGATGTGTGCATTTGCACCTACTAGCAAATGCATCAGATGACGTCATGGTTGTACTTGTTTTTATTTAGATTATCTTTTTTCTTGTCTGTCATAAAACTGAGGTGAAAAAATATGTCACCATTTTGCTGTCTAAAGCAAACCATAAATAAACATCTAAGGAGAATTACACAAAACAAAGCTTTTAAAATCTAAAAACTTTCCATTGACAGTAAACATTCTTTACACTAGAATTTGTCCTGGCTCTAAGTTTCCTCTTCTTCGCCGCAAGCATATCCTCAGGAGCAGGAGAGGTGATGACTCCTGTCCTGTCACTAGAGGATAGGAGGAATGTGCCTGCACAGGCCTCTTAACCACATCAGCCTTGTGTCTGCTTCCTTCTCTACTCATTGAATAGCTTTACACAAAGTAACAGCAGTTAGAAAGTAGTCCAGCAGAAATCCTTTACTGAAGTGGTTACCTTTTTATAAGAATTGCATTTAAACCATAGCTTTTTATTCTGTCAAGAGCTTTTTCATAAACACTGCTGTTCCATTTATTTAGAAATCTGCTGCCATGGGGCAAAACTCCCCTGACTGTTGATTTTTAGGTTTCTTTATTTGTTTGTTTTGAACAGTTGTATCACCTCCATGATAGTTATGAAAGACCAAATCTGGAGAAGCAGACTACATTATACTTTCCATTACAGAGATTTAGTTAGATTAAATATTAAAGGGTGGTAGGTTTTGATTATCTTCAGTCTAATTTTGGTTTTCAACAGACTTCTGCCAATGAAACATTAAAAGTTAACAACAGACTAGAATATACAACAAATCTGAGAGCCCGTCTGAATTACTCTTGGTTTGTTATTGATACGATTTTTTAATGATATTACCAAAAAGAGAGGGAAAAAAAAATTATTCTATAGACTTAGAATTATTTTCTCAATTTTTTATTTTTTTCAAATTAAGGTTGATTTCATTAGATGAC
Organism: Psittacus erithacus; assembly: GCA_009867235.2. Taxonomy (NCBI): domain Eukaryota; kingdom Metazoa; phylum Chordata; class Aves; order Psittaciformes; family Psittacidae; genus Psittacus; species Psittacus erithacus. The sequence goes on along the minus strand of WYDI02025720.1, from coordinate 184,448 downwards.
GAGAGCCATACCAAGGAATCAAACTATTCAGGTATTTTGTTTCTTTTTATCATAACTTCATAAGTACTATAATACATGGGTTTTTTTCAGTTTTGTTTATTTCCTGTGTATTCAGCTTCACCCAGCAAATCCCTACAAGTGCATGAAGCTTAAGGTTAGGAAGATCCATTTAAACTAATGTCTTACATATTATATCACACTGCAGTTCATTCAGTTATTGTCAGATAGGTCAAATCACTTGTCTTCCAAAGCATAATTCTTACATTGGGCATGTCTTCTAGGTAGGAACCTACAGATTAATCCCTGGCAGTGTTCAAGGCCAGGCTGGACAGGGCTTTGAGCAACCTGGTCTAGTGGGAGGTATCCCTGCCCATGGCAGGGGGTTAGAACTAGATGATCTTCAAGGTCCCTTCCAAACCAAACCATTCTATGATTAGTAGATGTCGAGATCGTGAAAGTAAGTCACACCTGACATCATAGCTGACTCTACTCTGACAAGGGGCTTGGACAAGATGACCCTCGGAGGTTCTTCCAGCCTAAATAATGTCATGGCTTCAATATATCTTTTTCTACTAAATTAAAGAGAATGGAGGAAAATCATTTTAACGTGTGGCATTTTGTCCTCCATGAAGATACTTAAAAGGTACTACGTTAAAATCAAGACTCCTCTCAAATCTCCATTTTGATAGGCTAACTATATTGATGTCTTGAGGACATCTTACCTACTCCTTTATTTATGGAGTTTATTTCTATTCCCTTTTAAAATCTGAAATATATAACTGGACATTTTTGATGTCTTGTTTCTAGAAGGTAAAATCACATTCTCATTTCTAAATCCAAGGAAATTATCCCATTTTTCTGCAACATCGAGTTAGAAGCTCATATTTAAATTTGTTGTTTATCAAGACTCTGTTTCTTTTTGTCACAGCTTTTTGAGACTCATTCTTCCTTTCTGCAGCATGACTTATATTCTTTACCCTAGAGATATAACTTATGACTTAGCAGTATTAAATTCTCCCAGCTTTGGCTACAGCAACTGCATGACTGGCCTGAATGACTACCTCTAATAGTCTGTTAGTTGTTTGCACATTTTTTTCAAGAGTGATTTTGTGTTTACTTCCAGATGACTGCTAAAGCCATTGAATAGCAATGGATATAACACTAAACCTTGCAGATCTAAACTAGAAACACTTCTGCTTTGCAATTATTTCTCCTAACAACTGTTTTTTGACATCTGTTAGTTTTCATGTTCCTAATCCATTCAATATGTTCATTCTAGATATTATGCAGCGCTAACGTTTTGGCTGGAAGGCTATGCAGTACAAAGACAAGTTGTTTCTAAACAAATATTTTTACCAGAGAAAGCTCATAGTTTTATCAAAGAAATCAGTTGAGTTTTTTTTTTAACTTGGTCTGCTTCCCATAAACCCACCTTTTATTGCAGGAGCATTTATTATGCTTATATTCTTTTGCTGAATCCCATACTTGAATGGGATTTGGCTAATGTTTTGTCTAGGAGTAATGGTGAGCAATCAGCCCATAGTTACCTACAATTAATGAGTCATCCTGTTAATTATTGTTGTTGTTTGAGTGTTTTTTGTAATAATGACACAATATTAGGACTTTTCTAGTGTTTTGGAGTTTCACCTATTTTGCAGTTAATTAGATCAGATGCCTCTTTGATGAGATATTTTAATGTTTTTGGATACAAAATCTGACTTACATTTCTTAGCAGATGTTTTCTAGAATCTCAGTTACTTATGGGCTGTAAAATATTTCACTATCGTCCATAATATAAATACCTTGCTCTGTCTCTTTCTCCATCATCTCTAAAGGAGCTGAAGTATTTTGAAATACTTCTTCCTGCTCTGCTCAATTTTTCCATCTCCCTTTACTAGTGAGTCTGTGCCATTGCTAAGATTTTTTTTTTTCCCCTTGAAGTACTCTGTATGTACTAAAGTAATACAGATGTAGTGCTACTCACAATGGAGCTGTGTTTCATCTTAGTTTTCCTCATTAACTACTTCTACTTCATAACTTTCAATTGTTTATCATTTGCTCTGCATTTTCTCTTATTATACTGTAGATGTTTTTAAGGTTGGCTCCACCATATTTTCCACTAAACTAAGGCAGGCTTTTAGTAACAGTTGTTCTTTCTTCATTATAGAATTGTGGCTATTCATATCCCACCTTTCATGAACTTCTCTTTCATTTCCAACACATACTCCCCCGCCAGACGGTGTAGGATTGGGTTCTTCCCCTCTAGCTTTGTGCATTGTCCTTTTATGGAAGTGTCATGTATATTTGTCCTTCTGCCTCTGCTATTTATATACAGCGTAATCAGATGTGATCATCAGTCCTTAAATGACCATCTGATTCATTTCTGTCATTATCCTAGCAAAGCCTTGTTAAAATAATATGATTCAAACAGCAAGCTGTTCTGTTTCATTTAGTTCTGAACACACCTTGAAGTTTCTCTTGAAAGGGTTTGGCATTTGATTTTTATTACCCTATAGAGAATTTTATTTCTCCTTTTCAGCCTCAAGTTTGAGGCTTCCAGCAGATCTGCCTTCCAGTTCTGGCAATACTGTGACCAAGTCCTTTATTTGCCTTCAGAGCTACAGACTTAGCTGTCTAGAAGCTAGATTTCCTCAACAGTTAATGGGGAAAGGCATGTTCAGCAGGTAACTCATCCCTCCTGTTTTGCTACATATCTTAAATGGGATTACTGACCTGAGAGATGTCTTTCTCTTCACTGATAGATGGAATCTAGATGATTGTTTTGACTCCACATCTAATTTAAGAGACTTGCTCAAAACTAAAGTTAGTTGTAGTTGGGGCACTGTGGTATTTTTTCACCTCTGATAGCCTATAACCCTCAGCTATACGTTTTCTCTCCTACTGGGGGGGAAATTAGCCCATTTATTTTTCTCCAGGAGAAAAAGTGCTTTTTCTTATATACTGATCTGGGTGCTTTGGGGAAAGATTCCTTTTCCCCATTCCTGGACTTGGCTTCATGAGAAGAACGTAATTGCCAAGGAAGGTGATTTAGGGACTGACACTTTTGTGCTCTCTCTTGGCCTTTGTAAGTACAGGCTTCTAAAATAAGCGTCTCTGCTTCTGGAGGACAGCGGAGGCCTGTCTGATCCCTTTAGTCACCTCAGTTGGGTGAACTTAGCCTGGAGTTGGACTAGCGTGGCAGGTGGTGAGTCAAAGGAAGTTTCTCCCTAGATTATTATTCAGGAGTTTGCCTCACTTCTTAGAAATGCTTGTGTCTTGGGCCTTTCATCCATTGTTACCAGGTTCATTTTAAACATGAATGCCATTAGCCATTGCATCTTGATCTCATAGTGATGTTGTTTATATGCATGGTATTGTGCAAAGTGCAATTTGACATGTTTATGGATTTTGATTACAGCTGACGATGGCAAGGATGTTACATCTACATTACAAGGAAATTGTAACCACAAGCAGAACTCAGGTGAAGAGACTTAAGAAAACTACATTTAGATGTATAAATACTGATTGTCAGTGTACTACAAATCTTCCTTTATTGCTTCTTTCTTTTTTTTTTTCTTCTTTTTTTTCTTTTTTGATTTAGGTGCCATAGATGACTTACTAGACCTGCAACCTGAAGAAAATGGTATGAAACATTTGTGCATGTCTGGTTCATCTGCTTTTCTATTACAGGCACCAAGTATAATTTTAATCTTAGATCATAATTGTTTTCATAATCTGAAAGGTTGAATGAAATTATACATCTGCAGTATTTAAACAGTGGTAAAGGAAACTCCATATACACGCAGAGGCACTATTCCTGATGTTATAATGTGAACTGAACCTTACTGGGGATAAAATGAATTGTAATAGGTGATCCAAGATTAGCTGTACTAGAGTATATCAAATTTACCCCACTAAGTAGGTTCCACTATAAACCTTACCCCTCCTATAACATTTCACAAACTTTTCTTTTTGGCTCTTTAGTTGCTATACCACAACCCTTGGCAATACACTAGTAACAACCAGATTTTACATCAGAAATGTACAAATTATTTTGGCATATTAAAACAGTATAAGAACTGTTGATTTCTTTCAGCCACATAGTCAATTAAATCAGTTATGCTGTTCTCATACACACATGAGAAAGCAATTTTTCATTCCAGGCTCTACTCTTACCTTTACACTTTTGTTAGATCTGTGACAGCTCAAGGGGATGTGCTGTTTGGTTGGTTAGGTTTTTTAAACAAAGGTTGCTGTTTAACATATGTAAAGATCTGTCTGAAAGTTTTATATTGAGTTTTCATATGCACTAAGAGTACTGCCTGTAATTTCTCAATTACTTTTCACTCATATATCTCAAAAGAATGAATAAAAAACCTTGAACAACAATAAAAACAACTGTGGCAACTCAAAAAGCAAGTAAAGAAGCAAAGAAAAAAACCCCTTTGTGCAGTTAAGTCAGTCAGATTGAGAGAGTAATTTGGGGTATTTAAAGCGCTGCCTTCATGGTAGGTAAGGAAGAGAGAATTTGCAAATACCTCGACTTTGTATTTGCCATGGGCAGTCTCTTGCACTGTGGGGATGGGGAAATTACCCATGTGGGGAATCACCCGTGAAAGCAGAAATAGGGAAAGTTCCTCAGCTGTCTGTTCAGAAGCAGCCCTAATCTGTGGATAGATAAGGTAGTGATGACTTCTTTTCTGTGATTAATAAAAAAAGGTGAGTGCATGTCTGATAAAGGTCTTTTTTTCTTCTGGTTTTCCCCTTACTCAGTTCCATTCCTTGTTGGACCTTCTTAATGGAGATACAGATAATGCATACAGTTGTTGGCCATACAGGTTTAGCTATGTCAGTTGGAAGGCTGTTTTTTGTTGTTGTTTGGTTGGTTGGTTGGTTTGTTTTGTTAAGTCAAATAGTTAATAGGAAAACAGTTGTGGGGTAGCTACATCAGATAAGGATGATTATGTTAATGTTACAATATCAGCCATTTACCCTAATTTTACACACTAGCTAGCTTTAGACTAGTGAATACTGTATTAAGTGAAGCAGTTCAATTAGATGTTCCTTTTTATGTGTTTCAGAATCAATTCTTTATCCTGCATTTCCAATCATGTATCATTGTAATCGCTTTTAGAGTTTCTCTTCCCATTTTTTTTTATTTTTACCAAAAAAATGAGGTGTGTTTGCAGTGAGCGTTGCTAGAGGCTTTTTTTAGACAACTACGAAACTATAATGACATTGCTTTTTCAGTGTTTTATTGGGAATTTGGGGCTTTTTTTCATGCACATTTATAAGCTTAGGTCTGAATGTGCAGACAACAAAAAAGGATTTTGACTGAAAATGGGCAGTGAAAACAGAAACAGGAAAAGAAATAATAGAACATTTATGGGTGAGGTGAGAAAGTCCATATCATTCTAGTAAATTGCAGAGTTTACTACATGAGTGATATCTCAATAAGCAAGACTGGTTTCAAGATAACATTTATTGCCAACAAGAGTAGAACTTACTACTGCTTACTTGAGGTAGCCTGAGCATAAGCACCATCCTATCCTCCCCTGCCCTGGATGCATTGTCCCTGCAGGAAGATTGAAAGGACAGTTGCTGAGACAAGAAATGGTGGCTGCTCTGATTTCTGGTGGTCGTTCACACTACAGCAAGACCTAACTGCTCATCGGATGTAATGCTATATGTTGTACTTTCTCCCCTATTAAAAATGGGACTACTACAATGGGATACCCAGGCGAAGCCGAGTTTTGCACTGAGCTGTGTTGCTGCAAAGCTTTTGTTCCGTTATAGGTCATTTGTGGTTAGGTGCAGTCTTGGCGGTGTGTCTTAGTAGATCTGTTACTGATGATGCAGCATTTGCATCTCCCCCTGCAAGCCTTCCAAGTTCATGAAGGGGCCTCCTGAAAGCACCTTGGAGATGGTGATGCCCTGTAGAGATCAGAGTTCTTAAGTGCCTTTGAATTAGCAAATGTGTTTTCCCTACGGAAGGCTTTACCCCTCTGCCTCACCGGGTGAATAACTTCAGGGGGATTGTAGGTGCTTGGACAATGTTAACATTCTTTGCTGTTTATCTGAAGATGGGAAAGCAGCCTAAAAATTCATAAGAACAAATTGTCTTCCATTTAGAGGTATTTTAGCTCTAGTCTAGGGGGAACATCAGGAGAATTGACGTGTTTGTAATGTTTCTATTTCTAGTTTTTGAGCCTTGTCAGGGCATACAGAGATATATAAAAATGTGAATTAGAATAGAACTGAATCTCAGAGCCGACTTCAGTAATGAATAAAATCCTTATGTGTTGGTTTGTTTGTTTCTTGGTACGTAGGTGTGGATTCTGACTCATCTGCCTATTTTAAAACAGTTTTGTGCTTTTTTTCTCCTCTGACTCAACTTCAGCCATTTCATCATAAATTATTACAGCTATTAAAAGGGAACTTTCCTGAGAAGGCAGTTGCATTTAAATTAAATGTCCTGTTGTAACCACTTTGCTACTGTCAATCTTTTACCTCAACCAGAAAGGGTTAAAGACATCTTTGCAAATTGTATGCAACTTGGAGAGCTCAGCTGATCTACCTGAACTTTGGAAAACTGAAGTTGCTTCTATGCCGTACCACAAGTTTGAAGCAAGCATAATTAAGATAAACTGATCTGACTATCAGTAACGTAACATTATACATTGTTAGCTACCATTTTTGTCCTCTGTGTGCTCCTACAGTGGAGCTCTAGATGTTTCCAAGTACAATAACTCTTGGGCTTCCTAAATAGTTCTTTCACTTTCCAAATATTTTGTAAGCTAGAGAAAAGGATTACAATCCTGGTTACATGTTTCATGTATTTTATATAGCCATTTAACATTTCTAAAATAGGAAAAAATTGATATTAAGGAGTAATGGCTCAAGTGATCTAAGAGCTTCTTCAGCTGCAGTTCTGGTGCTAGAAAACTGGCAAGGGGGATCAGAAGGAAAGTGGCCCCAGTTATTTCTCAGCAGCCTAAGAGAGGAAAAATAAAGATACTGCAACACTGAACAGTGTAGAAATCTCACTCTCTGTATTGTTGCCTGTTCTTGTGGGGAAATAGCAAATAACTCAAGCACTGGTCAGAAGGTCATAAAGGTGATCTTAAGTGTGTTCTCACAAAATTCCAGAATAATCCCCAACTTTTATTTATTTAAATTTTATACTATTCTGGGGGTTGACAGCTTTATATAATGCTTCAAAAAGCAACATGAAAGTAGTCTTCTCTAGTGTTTTAAATATTAGACTATGGAATTATTTTGGTGTGGTGTTCAATAGATTTTTTTTTAAGCATACTTGTAATACTGGTTTCAATGAGAAATGAGTCTTAACAGCAGTGACGTTATCTAAGATAATTGAGGATTTATTTGTTGGATAAGCTACGAGTCCAGATGTCCAAAAGAATTAGGTCTAAAATAGAAAACAGCAAATATTTATGTAAAAATACTCCATCTCACTTAATATGCAAAACATAGATTGGATATTTTTAAAAGGTTCGTTCTTTTCTTTGTTCACCTAAAAAATTATTTCTCTTGACTTTCTTGCTCTGAGACAGCTTCAAAGAATCAGTTTGTGAGGTCCTTGGAATCAGAACCTGGTGATAACATGGTGTTACTGAATGAGATCCTCAACGCTTCCTCCCCAGATGATGGGGAATTCAGCAGAGAGTGGACAGCTGTTTTTGGACAGGTTGCACTTGCTGATCTCACCATGAACTCTTCAGCTGGAGATATGGAAAGCACTTCATTATCTGTGGCACCAACACCATCTGGCTACTTACCCTCACAGCTCTTAGACCAAAACATGAATGACTTGCAGTCATCTTTACATGGTGAGAACTCATCTTGTTCTGCTAGTGTTTTGGTTTTAGGTTTTAAGAATATGTGTTTCTGCTATGCAGAAGCTCATGTGACAGCTTATGTTGTGCCATAGCTGCAGAAACCTTCAAGTTAAAGTACAGTGTGGCCTGTACAAAAAAATGTGAATAGTGTATTTGTTTTTCTAGCTGTGAGCATTCAGTATTTGTGAATGAAGTACCCAAAACCCTAAGTCAAAATTACTGTCTTGAGTGTTTTCGTTGAGTTTCTGAAATGTTTTGTTAGGCCTTTGAGTTGTTTGTTTTTTCTGTAACAGAAAATCTGCTTGTGTCAGTTTTACTGTTTAATTCACAACTGTCTCTGCTAAGGGGCCAAAGAACCAAAAATTATTACTGTATTTTGTCTGGGAATACTATTTTTAAACAACGTGGTGAAAATCAGTTGCATTCATTCATTTTCTGGGATTTTTGTTTTGTTGGTTTTTCTGGGGTTTTTTCCTCCAAAGCATCCCATACTGTTGTGTGCAGGGTTATGGCTAAGGATAGAATGGGATGTCTCATCCTAGCAACCATACAGGTGGTTATCAACTCTTTTAGGCTGGTTATCAACTTTTTCTTTGAGAGATGCAACTCTTTCTTTTCCTTTTCTTCTATACAGTTCAATTTCTTGGGTTTTCCAAGCTGCTGTTGGGAGGAGAGGAAAGAAGGAAACTAGGGTAGAGCTTTCCTCCTGCTGCTTTGGCTTTGAGGAAGGGAGGGAGGAAAGCAGACTGGTGATAACCAGCCAACAGCAACTACCTTTGTCCTCCCTACAGTCCTGCTACATTTCTCCTAGGGCTTTGCAGGCTAGAGGAGGACCTTGCCTTTTTGGGCTCTAACCCAAGTAATTTAAGTCTCATTTGGGGAAGAGTGATGTAGGAAAAACTAGCAGACTGATTCCATCCTGAAGACTACTTCTTGGAACCCATGCAACTGGTATAATCATACATGATGTAAAATGACCTGTGACATTTTGGCAAGAACAAAGGCAGGCAAATTTACCTTATAAATACAATTACCACCACCACCCCTAAAGCCAGATACTTGTGTTCACTGACTTCAGCGTTTAGATGGAAACTGGGGGAGCGAAATTTGCAATGATGCACAGTTTTAGATGAATTTTTATGATGAGGTCATGTATATATGAGTATGATTGATAGAGTGAGGAGGGACTGGAAGAGTGTAGGATTTGACCTCATAAAATATGAGCTGAAAAAAAATCAAAAGGTTTAGTCATTGCATTGTCAAATTAAACAGTTTGTGACAGAAGCAGACGTGGTATCTATTGAAAGGGAAAAAAAGAACAATGAAAAAAACCTTTTTTTGATACACAGACATAGAGATTTTAAGCAAAGTACTTAATATGGCAACAGAAATATCATGGAATTTAATTTTTTTCAGAGTTTTTACATACTTTTATATGTAAACATGTTTTTGAAGGAAAAATATTTTTGAGGTGGAGATGGAAAACAGGCTGGATATCCTTTCTGAGGCTGTTGATACAGCTCTCATTTGCACAGAACACTGGCATTGGCTGTGCTGTTTGCACTTCAAAATCTGAGCTCACGTATGTTGCATTCAAGGAACGCTACAAGTGGAAAATTCATTCCAGTCAACATGGTATCCCAAAACCTTTTTGAATGAGAAGAGGAATAAGTCTGAATTGGACGAATAAAACATGTTGATGTTTCCAAATGAATTTCCAGGGTTTTGGCAAAAGGTTGTGGTAATTGATCTACTGGCATTTGAAAATTTAGGACTAATCAGCTGAGTGATTCTATCTGGTAATCACCCTGTTCCCAGTTGACTCTGGTGACCAAGTAAAATTGATTTTTTAAGCTAACTTTCATAGACTATTTTCCTTTTTAAGTTTTGTGTTTCTTATTTTCTAACAGAAGGTAAAATTCTGGCCATTTATATCTTGTCAAATCTCAGCTTTAATCTTAAACTGCATTTCACTTCACAGCATTTCTTTCATAATCTGATTTTATCAACAGATGTGGAAACAGAGACTTTATTTTTTGTTTTATTTTTTAACCAAATACTAACCACAGTTTAAACATATCTCAACATACAAGTTGCAAATATTAGAATAAGTGAATTAAGGATATTTTTACTGAGGACTTGTGATACATCTCTACACTTTCTTTTTTTTTTTCCTGCTAATTGGTAGGATTGCTTAATAATTATTCAGTGTGAGGTGCTACACTGGAGCCTCAATGTTGCATACTTCTTGTGTGAATTTGGCCTTAAGACCCTAAAGATTCTTAAAACTCACATGCTTAACTTTAAGCACATTAACTTTTCTATTAACTTCAGTGGGATTACTTACTTATTTTACGTTAAGCACACTCATAAATCTTTGGGGCTTTGTTTTCTCTCTGCCTCAGATCTTAATCTGTAAAACAGGCACAATGCTATGCAGGTTATAAACTGTTATGGTCAGGAATTCCCAGCTCAGATTTTTTTCTGGCTGTATTTATAGGCAGGATCTAGCACAATGAGACTTTGAATTGTTATAAGACTACCAGGTGCTGGTTTAAAATACATATAATTGTGTGTGTGTGTGTATATAAAAGAAACAAAGCATGCTCCCAAGAAATCTTTTAGATTCTCCTCCAATTGCAGCTTTGTAGTTTGGTTGTATTTTCACTTTTTCAGCATTAGCTTTCTCTTTTGCGAAGGTTACGGCTTCATTTACTTATTCAGACCACTAAGGGCTCCTCTTTATCTTCCCTACATGTGCATATATTCTAGTTGGTAAGAAAATGTGCAGCTCACCATTTCCATTTCTAAATTTAATTGTGGTAACACTTGTGAAGATGCTAGCTAAAAAGAAACCTGTTTGGTTTCCTTGCTGTCTCAGCAATAATCTTTTGTCTAGTCATGTAACGAAGCCATCCTGTGAACAGGCAAACCAGAACAGGCTTAGGGCCAACAACTGTTTTCAAATTGGTAGGCTGCAGTTGGTTTTGTTTGTTCTGTGTAGCTCACTATGAGTGGACACTAAAAACATAATTCATGAAAGTATTTAATAAAAATTCTGGCAGACTTTCCAGGTACTTCCATGGGTGGATAAGTTAATTATGAAAGCATCACACGTTTTCTGAAGCATTTTTGGTTGGATGATTTTGTTGCTGCTGTTAGGTTCTTTTTGTTTCCTAAGTGGTACTTAAGCTACCTGTGTTTCAATGAACAGAAAACCAGACCACAGCATCTCTCCCAGGGGATGGCCATGCTACTTACCCAGCCTTAGTCCAGGGACTCAAAAGGAGGGCTCCAAAACAGTTAAGTGGTCTGCAGTGTTTTGTTCTGTGGTTTGCCAGTCTCATCAGTGTAAACCAACATCAGTGAGGTCTGGGGGAGCCAGCTCCTGATCTCACTGAAGTCACTGGGACTTGCACAGAATGTTTCCAGGCAGCACTCCCATTCATTTATATGAAATTAGGATTTGGCGCTATTTACTTAAGCAATTCAATTTTTCCGTTGCCATCCACTGACATGTTAAAACACTTTCTAGCAATGCATCTCCAAACACCCCCAAAGCACTGCAGTTTACTGTAGTTTTGTGTAATATCCTCTGCCATACTCCTTGTTTGTAACACAAGCAGAGAAAATCCCTGGAAAAGTATGTCATTCTGAAGTGTTAAGGCCATACTTTTCATTATTTATGATTAAAATTTTCTTATTTGAAAGAGTAAACTGCAAAATCTCTTTTTCAGGGGGCACAGGCTAACTCGTAAGCCTTTATCACCCTTGCCTAGAGCAAATATATGTGAGCACTTTGCATCCAGATTTTGAAGAAGTTTTTTATTTGTTTCCTTAGAGATACAGAAAATGTTTGTGGCTTTACATTTTCTTCTTAATTCATGTGATTTTATACAAACACTGTTCTTGGCCCTTTTTAGTAACACAGCTTGGGCTTCAGACCTTTTATATTCAAGGTAAGGTTGAAGAGTGATGAGAATAATCAGAGAGAGGAACGGGTTTTGCGACTTATATGGCTGTCACAGTAACGGTCACTAAAGTACAGCAACTGGGTACCAGTATCTAACAGGGATCTTGGGGGGGGAAGGGGAAGGACAAAGAGGTTAGAAAAGGATGTGAAAGCATGAACTTGTAGAAAAAACAGACTGAATAAGGAAATTCTAACTGTGTGCAGATGAGTATCCTGTTTGTTCATACTGCAGAGTTAGATATACCAGATCCCTGAGATGGATGGATGGATAATTAATCAGGCTATACTTAAAGGAAATGTTACTGAAAGTAGAAATGTGACCTCCAGTCTTCTAAACGTGATAAAGCTTGAGAATTTAAGTATCTTAAGCCAAGGATAAAAATGCTCAGGTTTTTTCCTAATACATTTCTGAACTAGGGGTACACTAGCTCTACTTCATTTTCCTTAGCTCATCTGGCATCACTAACTGTGTTTATCATTACTCTCTTGTAGCTGTGGACTATGCATATAAGAACAAAAAGTTGTTAATAACCCATTTCACATTTTCCTGCATAGTTACTGTTTTCCTGATGAGATGACCCTTTCAGATGAAGAACAAAGAAATGCTCCATTAAAACCTAGTTTTAAGTTAAAGTAGTGCATCTTGAATTTAATTCTTCAAAGTGCTTTTCAAGATTATTTTTTTCCCCATAATTAATTATTTCAGAATTAACAAAAAAATCTGGGGTCTCCAAATATTTTTTTTCTGGAATAATTGACAAAATGAAATTCTTCGGAACTGTACAAAAAGGTGGAAAAAATGTTTAGCATCTGTGATATTTTCACCCAAATGTAAGTGATACTTTTCTCCCTGTGGCTGTGCTTGACTTAACTGCAGTACTAGCCTTTCAGTGGACAAGTATTAACTGTGATTAGATAAAAGAAACAAGAGAAAATCTTTTTTTAGCCAGGTTAAAGGTTTGAAAAGAGTACAGTTGCCTGAATCTGGAGATGATGGAACTGATCCACAGATATTCTTTTCTTAAGGATGTTGCTTGTCTGAAGTATCTGGCTGCAGATTTCTTGCGTACAAGGAAAGATATGAATGACCATAACCATAAATATAATGTTTTGCTCAGTTGTGTGATGTGTGCATTGTGCTGCCAGACGCTTAGAGTTAACAAAGTCATTTTTCGTGCTAATGCTGCTGTATTATTGAATTTTAGGATGGGCAGCTAACAGTGTGAGCCCGCCGTCTATACCACAGCCAGCACAGAAACCAAATAGCCCGAATGTGAACTCAAAGACACCCCCCTTGAGAGGTGATTCAGTCACGTATTTTTTCAGTTACTTTGCTTTTCCTTTTTCACTGTGACTCTTGTATCTTTCCAGTTACTCTATCTTCCAGCTACTCTATCTTAATAAAACCTATATTTATAGTAGTTACATGTCAAGAAGCTTGTGCTCACTAATGAATCACTTTGCTTAAGGTGCTGATTATGTGTATGTGTATTTCTTTGGTAGGCTTCAGTGCTTGTAGTGTGTCAGGAGGGTACTTTGTGTTACTATGTAATGAAGGAGTAGAAACTACAGTTTCTTCGTCTATTTTAATTTTGAGTCACATAGAATAGTATCTGCACTTTGTCTATGCTAAACAATGTTTTGAAGTTCTAGGAGGATATTGTGGCTAAAATACAGGCTACTGATAAGGCAGAAGAGCCCTAATTGCAAATTGTGTTGATAACATACATCATATCAGTAATCATCTGTTTGAAACTTAATTCACTTCACGCAACTGAGCCAAGAGTGCATTGTCCTGCCATCTACTGAGACAAAGCCATGCTGATTTTGACTAGGGTTTTCTGGATAAGTGAACCAAAAATATGTTGACTCCTTATTGCTGTTTTGTAGCCTGTTCTGTGCATTCTGATTCGATCTGAGGCTATGTCAAAGATGTTCAGTTCAGAAGAAGAGTAACTTGTGTTTCTTCCCCTGCCTCCTGGGATTAAAAGGCTGATATTTTTCAGCTCTGAAGAAAAAAAAAAAAAAAGAGGGTTAAGGTGTTTTGGAAGCTCTTTTGGAAATGCAACGGCCTCAGTGCTTCAGCAATAAAAAGGAACAGCCTTCAGCTGCGTTGAAATCTGTGTTTATGAAAGTGGCAGATACTTCAGCCTTGCAGAGCGTAAGATGAATGTCATGCCAGGCAGAGTCTATTTTGCCCATAAATTCCTTGTGTCAGAAGGAATGCTCTCATGGAGCATCATCTCTCCAAGTGGAAGAGCACAACTTACTTCACTATCAGTATAATACTTATTTTAATATCAGTACAATTAAGCATAGGGTCACAAAAAACAAAGCAAGTGATGATGGACCTTCCTTATAGCAGCCAAAATTGTCACTGCTTTAACCTGAACATCTGCCCTGTTGGAATAAGAGAAGGTAGGAGGCCTCTGTGAAATCTGCAAATCAGTATAGACGCATAGGTGCAATAGTCCAGCTGCTGTTGAAACATATTCCTGGTTCACTTTTTTTTATATAAATCAAAAAATACACTCTAATACTAGAAGCTGCACTTGGGAATGGCTCTCAAACATATCCCTTCGCTGTCCTACCAATACCTTCCCATTAAACTTTGTTCCAGATGAATAATGACCTTGTGCAATCATATATAGGGGGACAGAACAGTTGCACGAACTGGATTTAGATGAAGAAGTTTAGTCCTGTAATAGAGGTTGAAAGTAAAATTTGTCCTCACTTTCCTTTTGCTTTGTTGCAGGCATGCAGGTACATTACACGCAAATAAAATACCTTTCATGAAACAAAGCCAGACAGGGCGAGATTGTTTCTACTTTTAAGTAAAGAATTCCTGTACATACCATGGCAGGAGGCATACAAAATGCACAAGCAGACAGATGTAAAACATTTATTTTTACTGAAGTTCTACATTCAGTTAAAGGTAGTGTTTTAAAATGCCATCACTCATTCTGATTTTCTTCTCAGAAGTGCCCTTAGTAATAAATTAGACAATAGCATAGCATTTGTTTGACCTCAGTCAAACATTTAGTCAGTTTTGTTTTAAAATAGCTGACAAGTCTGTACTTTTTTCTTTTTGCTTGTTTTTTTTTCTTTTTTCCCAGAACCTACAAAGAATCCTAAAGACTTGACTGCCTGGTTCAGTCTCTTTGCTGACCTTGACCCGTTATCCAATCCTGATGCTGTTGGAAAAACTGATAAGGAACATGAATTGCTTAATGCATGAGTCAGCTGCCTATGGTAACTCACATTCTTCCATTCATCAACACTATTTTGGAGTTTAAAAAAAAAAAAACTAAATGAAAATTAGTATGCTGTTGTGAAACTATGAAGTATGTGCCATGGTAATAAAACTAAAGGGAATGAATCCCCTTTTATATAGTTACAGTTATTTGCTCTTGTTTTGTATAAAAAGTTCGCATTTATTTTCTACTTGGATTTACAAAAATGAGGTTAAGAATTAGGGCAGATTTCTTGCCAAATTAGATTATCTGCTGAAACACTGTCTTTGCCTGAGGTGATGCAGAGCTAACACTGGAGTGAAATACAAATTGCAGACCTATTTTTTTATAATGTTTCTTGAGTAAATAAAAAACAACATGTAACTGGGGAGGCTGCATGAGTCAGACATCTATCATGTACATAAAATATATATCAATGCTCTGTTAAAATGCCAACTAACTTTGTTTTGCTAGTACTTGCAGTGAAAAACCCGTGCCGGGGCTAATTATTGAAGAAATGCAATTGGGTCCATGCAGCCATGGAAATTGCACCCTTTC
Source organism: Psittacus erithacus (assembly GCA_009867235.2). NCBI lineage: Eukaryota > Metazoa > Chordata > Aves > Psittaciformes > Psittacidae > Psittacus > Psittacus erithacus. The sequence goes on along the minus strand of WYDI02025720.1, from coordinate 168,825 downwards.
TGATTTAACTTATTGGACAAACTGCACTACATAAATAGAAGTCATGCCCAGCAGGCTTCTTTTCTAAGGAGGTTTCTCTCCATTGCACCAACAGTATTTACACCTGTTTGCAGAAGTTTCTGACAACCGATGCTTTACCATGCTTTCAAAACATTCATATTTCTGTTGGGAGTATTTTTCATCCAGTTTCTTTCTGAAGCATGTGTTATTTTGAGCTTGCTGTGACATTAACTCTTTAATAAAATGATTTTGACAAAAAGGACCTTTTATTCCCACTGGAATGCGGGTACGCTGTTGAATTGGTACGTAACAAGCATCTGAGGATAAAACATATGATCAGTTTTCAGACAGTACCTAATAACTCGCTCTGTTTCAGAATAGTAATCCAGTAGGGCAGTAAGAAAATCTGAACTCATTTGGTGTCCCTTTGCCTTCCCCCTCTCATTTTACAGCAAAGGAAGGGGAAAAGGATGTGGCAGTAGTCATTTAAGAGCACAAGTTCTGTGTGCTGTACTTTTGCAATTTATAATATTTGGCCTTTTTTTAATTCAGTTTATTTTCCTTTTGATGTTGAGGAAGCTTTTCGCTACCAGTTAACTCTACACTCAGGCAGGTAATCCTTACCTCATGGTCTATTTAGAAAACTAAATACCTGCACTGGAAACCTGAAAATAGCTATATAAACATAGAAGTTAACTGAATTGACCTGCTTCTTCTCAAATGCAGCACACATCATTGATGGCCACACTAAGCAGCATTAATGTGCACTTAACAGCTCGTAGCTAAAACACTACATACTGTGACTGTGGGGATTGGACTGACTAGAGTTCACGTGGCTGAACCTTCAGCACATTTGAAACATCTCTGTTCAAAACTGTAGGCCTGGAAGTGTCAAGGTAGTTCAATTTTTGCCAGAGAAATTCTTCAGATATTTAGCAGAATATTTTCACATACAGCAGTTGTCTCTCTGTGCAGTACCTGGCCCACCCATGTTACCAGCACTGAGGCTGGTAATGAAGGCATAGAAGCTGATGTAGATGTCTGACTGTTTCTACAGATAAAACTTGATTCCTTCCACAGCATTTCCTGGTGTTTGGTACTGGCAGCCCCTTGCTCAATAAGCTGTCTTTTGTGAGATGCATAACTTTCTTGAGCATTGTGGGGGTAGCCTGAACTCCTGACTTTGTGCTTCAGCCTCTGGCAGTAAATGAGACATCTACAAAGTGGATTAACTGGGAAATACCTAAGGTTTATGCTGGGGTGCACTTACGCTTATGAGTGCTAGTTTGCACTCATAACATGGGATTTTGCCCAAAGTCCTCTTCATCTCAAACTAATTATCCGCAATGCCAGAAATATTAGCAGCTCAAGGGATAGACAGGCTGCTTTGCAGTCCAATTGGGTTATCACTGAAATCATAAAACAGATTCTTGCAGCTTTAAGCAAGTCTGTGGTTGCTAAATTTGCTCTGGATCTAAAACTTTGGACAATCTACTCTAGCATTTTTTAGTAGCTGAAGCAGTTAGGCTAAAAGCAAAGATGAGGCTGTACTGTCTTCAGAACAGCTAATTAACTCTTATTTAAGACATTAAAAAATGTTTGGGTTTGGTTTTTAGGTCACAGATTCTAGACTTTCAGGATTTAAATTAAAAACCAAAAAAGCTCCTGTTAGGACTGGAACAATTAAGGGCATTGCACAAGTTCAGCTACAGATGTTCTGAATCCTCATCATGATTTTAGATAGAAAAACATCTGAATGATTGTACCTTTTACACAAGAAAAAATATGGCTGCAGGGCTGTTTTCTTCTCCCTCCTCCCCCCAACCTGCACTACTAATAAGTTCATATTAAGGTTCCTTGTAGTATGTAATTTTCGAAAGTAACTTTAGCTTTGAATTCTTAGTCTCTGCTCTATGCAATTTTTCTCGCACTTTAAAATGAAAAAAAAAAAACCCAGCGCCAAAGGTATTTAAAATATGATTAATTTTGCTTAAAGAAAAGCATTTGAAATCCCTGTGTACAATGTATTATTATCATGAACATTTATTGAGTTGCAAACTAGAGCAAGAAAGCTAGCATCCTGCAAATAGGCTTTTTATTTCAGGCAAAAATCTTAATTACAGAGTTACAAACAATACTTCCCTACTTCTAATGAGGTGTAGGGCACGTGCTTCTCAGCAGTCTGGGCTGCAGTGTCCCTCCATGCCCCAGTGCTGTTGGGAGATATTTTCTGTGATGTAGTAGGGGGGACAACAGGGTAGTTTATCATCCTGGTGAAGTTACAGATTGATTGTTCTTACCTCCATAACGTTCATCTTGATTTAATGTGCTTCATTCCCATTGCTTATTCTGGGTTAGTAGTGGTCTATTTTAGAATAAAAACAGCTGCAGAGCCCCTATGGCAGATGAAAACAGAGGTAATTGATTAACTGCCTTTATCAGGAAGTTTATTAAAGTTGATGTAATTGATTTTGGTGAGTCGAGGTTTCTACAAATCTAAGAACAGCTGCACTAGGGGAACTGGGGCATGTGCTTTGGGAACAGAACAGCTCATAGAGAATATTAACAAGTAACTGTTTCAAGTAACTTTTTCAAGCTTTGTTAAGCTTTTCTGTAAGTCAAATAACTTTTCTGGCTTTGTTAAGCAATCATAATTAACTTCCAACATAGTATAGTGCGACTTACCTTGTTCCCTTCTGCGGGTTCCATATCCAACATCGCATGGACACTGTTGTATGTTGAAGCGGGACCATTTGGCCACAAGCAGTCACATGCCTTTCCCCAACACCCTTTTTTAAATGGGTGCCCTTCAAATGTTAAGAGACTCCACATGCTAGAAAAAACAGGACTGCCTAAACAACAAGGCAGCTGGGAGTGGAAAAGGAGCACAAGAAGCAGGTTTGCTCCAAGTGGGAATAGCAGCAGGCCTACAAGCCCTGACAGCTCCACGATCAAAGCCTGGAAATGCTCAGTAGAGCCAGACATTAACATGAAGACACTGCTCTCAGGTGTTGTGCATCATGATGAGCTTTCCCAGGGCCTCTATGCCATTTGACATCACATCCCACCACAGTGTCATGGGATACAGGACGAGCACCACTGAGAAAGGAATGGTGGTTGTACTATCCATACTTGCTGCTAAGTATGTGGTGTGGAGTAGCACCAGGGCAAAGGAAGAAGAGCTGGAAGGACTTACCTTCTCTGAGTGCAGTTCCCAAAGAAGATTTTTCAGACTAGCTGCAAGACATTGACATGGTAAAGGTGCAGCCCCTCATCAACTTCTCCAGGCTCTCTTCCTGCAGTTACTGCTTCCACCCATGTGGTCCAGCACAAGCTGCTTTTTTCTCCCTGTCAGGGGGCGCAGGGTAGGCCAGCACAGAAGAGCTGGGCAGTGCAGTTTGGCCCAACCCTGCTGTCTTACCTCCTCAGTAAGCACTAGTTGCAGACTTTGGGCTTGGGCCATAGTAAGCCGCAGCCAGCTAGGGACCCAGAGTATTTCTAAGGGCTGTTTACAGGTGTGTAAGTAACCAAAAGCTGAGTCCTCACTACAACCCAAGCACGCTATCTTATCTAGCATTTGCTGTATATCCCCCTCTGGTTAGCCTACTTTTAGTTTCTGCTCCTTGTAAATGGTGTATTTTTAAACAAGCCACCATATGGGAAGGCAGGGAGCAGAGCAACAGCCAGGCTTGACAGTCGCCAAGTAGCAGAGGGTCTGCCTCATCTGAGCAGCAGAAACGCTGAGACGATCTAGTGCTATGCTGTCAAACCAGGTACAAACAAGCTGCTTCCCACTGCTGGGGCTGCTGGCATCACTCTGCATGTGCTCAGTGCACAGACACCAGCTGCCATGGTGCACAGCAAGTGTCCACACACACACACATATGACAGTAAATGAGGGTTCTATGGGCAAACATGCCCTGTGGGTTCAGCAAATTTGGCCTTGGGAATCCATCTAGCCTCCAGCTAAAAGGCAGACTGGCTTTACAGTCAATCAGACCATTACCCAGGTGTTCATTAACAGTGCTCTCCTAAGCATAAAATTGACTTTTCTCCTTATTGACTAATTAGAAACCAGTACAATCTTCCCTTTAAGTAATACAAGGTATTTGCCTGCACAGGAGCCCACCATGTTAGACATGCTGAAGTCAGTCCAGAGGAGGGCCAGGAAGATGCTCTCAGGGCTAGAGCACCTCTGCTATGGAGGCAGACTGAGAGACTTGGACTTGTTTAGCCTGGAGAAGAGAAGGCTCTGGGGAGACCTTGTTGTGGTTTTTAAGCTATAAAGGAGGCCTATAAGAAAGACTGAGAGAGACTTTTTACCAGGGCCTGAGGATAAGGGGCAATGGTTTTGACCTGAAAAAGGGGCAGGTTTAGATTAGCTACTAAGAAATTCTTCCCTGTGAGGGTAGTGAGGCACTGGCACAGGTTGCCCAGAAAAGCCATGACTGCCCCATCCCTGGCAGTGTTCAAGGCCAGGCTGGATAGGGCTTTGAGCAACCTGGTCTGGTGGAAGGTGTCCATAGCAGGAGGATTGGACTAGAAGACCTTTAAAGGTCCCTTTCAACCCAAAAAGTCCCAACACAAACCATTCTTGCTATGACAAAGCAAGGAGACTGCCATTTGTTGTGCAGCAGCATACAACTCCTATCAAGTGCATCAACTTTTAACTGTTCTACCATAGCAAAAGCTTGGTGTGTCCAACCTTGTAATTAAGCCACTGCAGAAGGGTATGAAGTTTTGGCTGCTTTCAAAAAGTTAAAAATATTTAAATTAAAAAGAGAAGCATGCTGTAGCTTGGAGGTGAAGGTCTGCTTCATTCTACCTGCCAGCTATTTACACTGGTTGCTGTTAGAATCTTTATGGGGTAATGAATACCAAAATAGGAGTAGAAAAAAAGTAGATAAGAAGTGACTACAGACCTACCTCAGCTGTTAAAGAAGTTACGGCTAGTCTTCGCTTCAAACAAAAGTCTTTAACCCAGCCCAGAAACCTATTGTAGAGTGTATCTTTTATTTTGGACTTTTACAGCAAGGCCCCAGGACAGGTGCTGGAAGCCATATGCTTGCTTCATCAACAGGCTGCAGAGAGGAAAAAAACCCTTTAGAAGTGCTGCACAATGAAGTCATCCACCCTGTCTGCATCTAGGTGGGTGGGTAACAGCTGGCTGCAGGAAACAGCACGCTGAATGTAACAGGAGCAGGATCCGACAAGGGGAAAAAAACAAACTCCTGCTATTATTCCATGTGCAATCCTCAGAATGAACCCTTTACACGCAAGATGCAGAAATTAAAATCATGGGCCACTGAAGTTAATCACTTTGCTGTTACAGCTGCCTGTTTTTCTGGACTAAGTCAGTCTGTGTGGTCTTTCATGGTCATCTCTGCCTTGAACTTGAGTACCAGAGCTTCGTAGCACCAGAGTCTGACAACAGAGCATGACCCTCACCGTAGCAGGGCAGTAGCTTGATTTGATCTTCAGAAGACAAGAGAGATCTGAAGAATAAGACAAGCCATGGAAGGGTTTTTCTGATCTACAGTTCAGCTGGTCTTGGGCTGGTCTGACCTTTCTGCAAGGTTGGCCCTGGAACTGGCAACAGCAGCCAGGGCTGCACAGGAGCCAGAGGCACATAAACAGTCCAAGGCTTTTCCCCCAAAATGCCAGCCTGTGCTGTTAAGTCACAGAAGCCTGATCAGGGCTCAGGTCCCTGAGCATCCCAAACCCATCTCAATGTGGGCCACCGCTCCACAGTGTCCTAGCAGGGCCTTTCCAACTGCAAGAGTCACCTGTAATGGCACTGATTTGGCTGAAAACTTGGCTAAAAAAAGGAAAGAAAACAGTATTAGAGGCAGCAGAGGTCACACAGGCAGCCTGGGTTAGGGCGAGATGCCAGCAGTGGCCATGGCAATGCCAGAGCCCATGGGCAAGGCCTGTGGTCACCTCCACTGGGTACCAAACCACAGCCAAGCTTACCTACACAATGCACACAGCTGTTACTGCTCTTCATGTAGGGAAATAATTAGGAAACCCTTAACTGAACAAAATCTTCCTTTTATCAGTCCCAAACCCTCCCTCCCCTTCCCAAACCAAGCACTTCACAGGTTTTACTTTCAGCTTTAAGGGAAGCAATCAGGGTCGCCTTGGAGGCCGGAGAGCTCTTGGCTTTCCCAGTTTTTGCCACGTTCATTAGTTATTATTGCCGTGCTTCAGAGGTTGGATAGACCTCCAGGAGTGCAGTTCCATTTCACCACTCACAGTTTAAGCCATAGGAATGGCTTACAAAACAAAGTATGAAGGGAAACAAGACTAAATAGCAAGCAGGCAATCAGGAAGAAAGGATGCACTGACACTGCTTCAAGGCCCCTGCTCTTACTCCCACCCATTTTAACAGCCCATCCTGCTACCAAACACTAGAAGCAGTCAGCAAACACTAAAAATCCATAATGGGTCATTTTCCTACTTGGCATTTTCAGGAGCAGATTGAACTGTCTGTCCTGGGGTGGTTTTCAATGAACAGTACAGCTTCGCTGTAAGTGGTTAGGATTCCCTCTCTGTTCCCCATAAACACATGAAGTATTTAATGGAGGGCTTAATTGAGGTTGGGGTACATAATGTTGGGGTTTTGATGGTTGTTATCCAAGGGGAAAAAAAGAAAGTGTTTTAAGATACAGGAAATGCTTCTATGGCCCCAAAATAAGTCCTCCTGCTGTGTAGCGCTGCCAAAACAAAAGTTGCTTTCCATAGGGAGAACTGCCAAAGCAAAGCAAGTGGCTTTCTGCAGGGAAAACTTAATCCAATATACATACCGTCAGCATTGATAAAATCTCTATCAAGGTGCTTGTTTTCTGCATCAGGGTATATGAAACAAAACACAGCAAAACTAAAACAGCACGAACGCCTGAGCCACGATAGTGTCAAGTACCTTGGGGCCAGTCTTGCCGTGACTGATGGGCTCATGATGGTTCCTGTCCCCAGCTTACTGCTGGAGCCCAAAACCAACTCTCTGATGCTGCCTGCCTCAAGTCCTGAAGGCTGCAGGAGACCAGGTCACATCCCCGTGGTTTGCAGCAAGGAGCAGGAAGCCACTCCTAGTTACCAGAGATGGTAGAAACAGACTCCCACGCAGGAGGGGCAGGCAGAGCCTGTACTTACCAGGCTGGGGAATGGAGACTGTCATGATGGGGAAGGCAGGGAGGTGGTGATGTTCTGGCACCAGGAGGACAACTCGTGCTCCACCTGCAGATCTGCATCTACAGAACAGGGCCGCTGCCCTGGGAGCCATGTCCACGAAGTCCCTACAGCTGCCAAGCCCAGGCCCAGCAGCTGAATGCAGGGGGCAGCTCTCCGCTGCCAACCTGACCTGACATTCAGGAAGGTTCCCAGCTTGCTGGGGACTTGTATCCAGGACATTAAGGAGACAGTGCTGAGGCCTGCCCGGTCAAGTGATAAAGAGGTGGTCCAGGTTTTGCAAACAAAGGTTGCAAGGTGATGTGGTCAAGACAGACCTTGAAGATGACAAAATAGGCAAATAATGCCAAGACAACAGCACTGTGAGGAGCTATATTTTCTCTCAGTGTGGACAAAACCACATCAGGCTACAGTGCTGCACCAAACAGCCTTTCAGTTAGGATGCCAGCAGAGAGATAGATGGCCATTGCTAGATGGCCTGATTTGGAGACTGAATGACACTTATCCAGGCTAATGCTGTATTAGGGCATCCAGTATCTTCCTAACCCAAAGAACATCCTGTACATACAAATATGCACATACAGGTTTATCCTCCAAATCGGTTCAGGTAGGGCCTAGGCTGCCTTTGCTTTCCCTTTGATTAGAAAGACCTACTACCACCATTCTCATCCCCCGACCTTGCCCCCAAGGGTTCAGCATTCCCCCCCTGAAAAGGGTCAAAAAGGACAGAAAGTCCTCCCCTAGGGGAAAGAAAGTTCTTAAGCACTGATTTCGGAAAGTGCCTGACCTGTCTCCTTGGCATTCTTCACTGAAACAGAAAGCATGTCTACCATTGTACCCAACTTCGTTTCATGAACAACAGCCCCTGAGTGAGAATGCAATCCTTAAAATACACACACGTCCCATCCAAAATAAACCCATGCAGTGAAAGCCTGTAATACATGTGTGTACAGTCAGAGAGATGTAAGGCTACACCTGACATTTTTTCAGTGAGTGACACCAAAATGCTGGCAATTTTTCAGCATCCTCAGGAATCTAAGGGAATCACAAAAGCAGAGTGAAGGGTATTCTTTTTCCCCCGTTTCCTAAAAACAAGGTTTAGTTTCCAAAGTCAACACCTTCAGTATTTAATTTTTCACATGGATGAGCTCTTTCTTCACTAACAAGCCCAAAGGTACCACCAATCTGATGGAAATGGAGGCTGTTACTCCCTGAGAAACCTCTGCATCAGAGACAGGGCAGGACTAGAAATTCTTATCCAAACAGAAATCTGAAAGGAGCAATTGCATCATGCAGCCCTTTGGCACCAAACCTTAGCAGGGAGTCTAGTTCCTTTTAGCTTTCTCCTCCATGGAGAAAGAACCTCCTTCCCCAGAAATCTCAAGAGCTCTCAGTTCTCATCTCCTCCTGCAGTAAGCAGTTAGACACTCAGAGTTACTTACCATGACATGCCAAGCAGTGTGGGTTTAGATAGTGCTATTTACTTACAGCTGATTTGGAGAAGTAAAAACCAGTGTACAAGAAATCAGTTACCATGGGTATTACTTAACATGCACTGCCCTGAGCAAACCCTGTTTCTCAACCAACAGCTGTACAAATCACTGCAAAGTTTAACCACACACTTCACTGTACACATACACACACAAAAAACTAACACCCCTCACAAACTTTATTTTTCTAAAGGTGCCATTATTAGCCTAATTGTGCTGCATTAACAAGCTCAGAGGCCCATACAAGGCTAGGGGGAAGATTACACACCTTTCTTGGCTCCCAGGCTCCCAACTCTTCTGCAGGAGCTTCCAGGCTCCACCTCAAGGCCACCAACTTAACACCAAGCTTGTTACAACCTGAGATAAACTTCAAGTTCTCCCTAAAAAAGGGGTTATTTCCCTAATCCAGCTCATCTGATGGCTCTTCTTTCTTGTCAATTGAATTAGCAGTTCAACTTCCATGTTCATTGACTTCCACTGTGGTCTTTACTGAGGAAACGCTCTACCTTCTGGATCAGTGTATTTTCCTATCAATCAGCCCCATTTGAGTAACACGTTATTTCTGTGATCTTTTGCACCCCAAAAGGATACTGCTAATCTCCAGTTTCTTGCCATCTCTCCAAAATTATGGTGCTACTGAGGAGGTGACAGAAATCAAAACCACTAAAAAGGTGCTCAACCACCGCTGCTTTACTGGAGACCGCATGTATGATACAAACCAAAAACTTTTCAAAAGCCAGAAATTATCTTCAAAGAACTATTCCAGACAGCTTAAAAAGTGTTAATTCTCTAGTTAAAAATACTGCAGCATGCTACTTTTTTAGAGGGGCAAGAATGCTTATGGTAGTTAAAACCCCTGCCTCTTCAAAGTCAACTGAAATGTGAAAAGCCCCAAATAATCATGATAGGCGTATAAAACCACCATTTTCAAGCACATCCTTTGTAAGATCAACTCATTTTAAACATCTCAGTACTTGAAAACATCCACCTGTGCAAGTTGGCCCAGTACCTAATTACCCTTAGTGCTAAAATAAATCCACATTTCCAGTGTGAACGCATCCAGCTGCTTTTTTTTTTCTATTGCTTCAGTATTCAGTGTCTGTTAAATTTAAGCAGCTCATTACTAAGTAAGTACTTCATACATAGGTATTTACTAACTGGGATTAAGTCCCTCCTGAGCCATCAAGTTAAACATGCTGAGCTCCTACAAAACCTTGCCGAGTATTTTTTTTTCCAGTACCTCACTCATTCCTGTAGCTCTTCTCTGAGCCTTCTCCAGCCTCTTCCCAAACTAATTTTCCAGGACTGGTTACGCTAACACAAACAGACACAAGATACATGTATTTTAACAGCATGACAGTCTTTGATCAAACAACTTCCTTTAGCCAAGCACCAACTATGAAAGGCTGTACGTGCACATCCCCGTAACAGTTGTACTTGCTCAGCTTTCACTCACTTTTTCCTTGCATTTACGTTCTGGAAACACATCACAGGAACTATGGTTATTTCCTCCTAGTTCTGTAGCTTCAAAATGTATTTGCATGGCTGTATTTAGCAAAGCAGACCAGGCTGTTTTGCAGCAGTAATTGTTTCATACGCTTCTACTAGTCATCTGTTATCTTTGAGCTGCTTGGGTTTTACCTCAAGTAATGGATGAAGGTATCAGTCCATTACATCATGGAGTAAGACTAGTAGCTTGCTAAGCCTCAGCGGTCTTTGCTTGCAACTGCAATGCCAGCCAACATCTCTAATCCATTCAGTTTCTCGTGTTCATTTTGTATCACTCCAGGCTTCCAGGCTTATGTTTAAATACTGTGAAGATACCAAGACTCTAAACCCTTGGGCTAGCATCTGGCCCTTCCCAAGAATCGATTTGTCAGGAAGCCATAAATCATTCCCTCATTAGCACTCTGCTTTCTAACAGAAGTGGGTCACTATCTGTTGCCCCCTACCTCCAGCACATGTAGCCAGCCAAGGGCTCACCTTACAAATTCTTCCAGTCTCTGAAGAGTCCACTTCCAGAACCAAGAGCTCTAGAAAATGTAACATTCAGGTCGTAGAATAGTTTACATTGGAAAAACCCTTAGGATTATTAAGTCCAACTTAACCTAGCACTGCCAAGTCCACCCTTAAGCCATGTCCCTAAGCACCACATTGATACATCTTCTTAAATACTTCCAGGCATGGTGACTCTGCCACTTCCCTGGGCAGCCTGTTCTAATGCTTCACGACCCTTTTGGTGAAGAAGTCAAGAATGATCTTTTAGTCACAAAGCTGGGACACAAGAGAAGATTTTCATCAGCTCTCTACTTCCAGCACTTTTCAGACTGCTTGTCTTGGCTTTGAGGAAGACATATGTAGTGAATTGCACTAAGCACACAACTTCAAAGTGTGGCTTATGTGGAAGCAGTATGTTAACCACAACCATAGCTAAGCAGGCGAGGCCTAGGTTCACCATGGGGATGGTGAAAAAGTTACCGGTGGTACGAGTTGCAACACGTCCTCTCAGGCCAGATACTTGCTCTTGTCAAAGCAATTCTTGAGAAGAAAACACCCTCCCACACAAGGACAGCCCGAAACTGCTGCAGCCAAATCCATTTTAGAGGACAAGGCAGTCACAAAGCTTTTCCTGGCAAGCCCCAATGATGAAATGGCTGAAACCAAGCTGTTTCTGACTGAAGGACATCATGTTGGGTAGGATGATATGCCCTGTGAGGCTCCAGACTTTCACCATCTCAGTTAGCTTTCAGTTAATGTTTTTAACATAGTCACATCGAAACCTTGTAATCTTTGGGATGCTGAAAACTTACATTTCCACTTACTAATAAGCATTAAACCATACTTGATGGTCACTGCCATGGTGCTCTTCAGTAAACACTGACTTTGGAGGATTTACATGTATTTAAATACTCTTCTTCCTCCCTTCCCTCACTCCCATCTGGAAATAATTATTTTGCAAGTCACATGACAATCATTTGACTCATACAAAACAACACAAAACCAAGACTGTCAATAGATTTCTACCACATCCTTTAGGGGTTTAGTTTAGTTTCACAGAGTGAAACATCTAATGGCTTTCACAGTTTTCAACAGATAACTTGAAATCAGCCATACCACAAACACAGCAGCAGATACAGAGTTTCCAATAATGCTTAACTAATGTTTTCTCTATGCTCTGAAGAAAGAATAACCTCATTATACGCAGAAATAAAATATGCTATTTTAAGCATATTTAAGCATTCAGCTATTTTTATATTTTTTCCCCTTCCTAGAAGTGCTATGCAAAAATCCATAGAGAAGAGATTATCTTCTTATAGAAGACATAGCAGACTAGTCATAAGGATACATGGCTGACATTATTCCAGATGTAAATTTGGAACAGTATTAAACTTTACTCTCATTCTATGGTATTTCATACAGTTTCCAAAACAAATAAATGAACCACTGCTTTTGTGCACCGTCCCCACCATGGTTTTTTTTTAACTATAATTTTTATTTAAATAAGACACAGGAACTTCTATACCGAAAAAAAAATACAAAACAAAAGCCACACATTTCCTTGTGTAAAGCAATATTGTGTGATAACTTGAATACTGTTCAGCACAGTGGCTAGAAATAACAGTACAACTATGTACAAAACTTTAAACAATATTTGACAAATTTCTACAGCTGGATGTAGAATACAATTGAGATAAACAACTGCTGGGAAATTTACATGGCAAAGCATTAGCTTCAACACATTTGGTTCAAAACCTTCAAATCTGCTAAGAACAAATGTGCAATTTAATTAATATTTAGTTTCTCGTGGAAAAAATAAAGAGAACATGTAATGGCATTGCAAATACTGTACAGAGTTCATCGCTGATCTAAAACCCACTCATTGTATCCCCTGGTAACCTAACACCAATAACAGAGACTATGATTTCTTATCAGGACATAACCAGAGCATAAAAAAGGTCATCATACTGCAATGTTAATCTAGAAAGAAAAGTATTAAAAGGAACTGATACTTACATCATGAGTATTTTCTCCCCTTTATCTTCAGTCTATAAAATATATAGTGTTTTCACCTAGGCCTGAGATTAGTAGGGTTAAAGATGGCTGTTGTGTTTCAAGGTGGTTTTTCACATGAAAAGGGTTAGAGACAGACCTCTCTCTCCTTCCATATTTCTGCAAGGGGAGTCAAAAACAGTGACTTGTTTTATAGGCTGCAAATCCCACCTTGTGAGACAGTATTAACAAAACCTCAGCAATAAAAAGTAAACAATGCTTTATCTCCAAAGAAAGCACATATTCAGTGAGTAGCTGTTGGTGGCTCCCTCTCACCCCCCTGCAATCTCATCATCAAAAGAGGAAAAAACCATAATGGAGCAAGTTTAAATGCTCAGTAGCTGCAGGCTACTCATCTCTTCAATTCCTGGAAAAGGTGAACCTTATTCTCTTAGGAGCAGACAGCATAAATGTACTTCCACGGAGCTGAAAGCAATGGAGCAAGAACATAAAGTTTACTTTGCCTTTGGGGTCCTCTTTGTATCACAGGAAATTACCTCTGAAGGCAACACTCCTCTTGTTGCAGGACAACAGAAGAGCACCACTAACCCGTTCTTGCCACGTACTATTTTGAAAAAGTGTCCAGCCTGCAAAACCAGGAGTATTTCACAAGGATTTTCCTTTTATTCACACTTAAGGAGGGGGAAAAACACACTTTTACACACACAGCTTAAGTAACTGAAAGTTATGGGAGAAGCTTTGATTAAGTAACATGAACTTAAAACTATTGTTTTCCCCACCCTTCTTAGAACACCCACTTGCTACTTTCGGACTTTAATCCCAAAACACAATTACTGACTACATAAATAAAATGCTGCTCACCTAACACTGCTTGACAAAATCTGAAAACCTATTTCCAACCAGCAAATGAATGAACATTTCCAAAAGAGAAACTAAACATTAATTTGACTTTTAGACAGTAACAGTAGCATTTCACATGCTTAATTGCCAACAAAAACATGAGAGGAAATCCCCATCATCCCCTCTGTGAAACCTGAAAAAATGTCTGTCCTCGAACAAAAACATTCTTGTCTTTCAAAGTTCTCTCGCACACAACGTGGAATGTTTCTCATGTACAGCCTAGTACTGGACACTTTATTTGCAACAGTTTAACAGTCATTAACTGAGCAACACCTGAAACCTTTAAATGCCACATTTTTACATATATTGAAATGACAGTAAATGCAACAGTTGTTTAACTTGTAAGCACATGACAAAGTGATATACATCACAGATTTGCTGGTTCTCCTCATGTTCACCCATGTCCAGGGTCATTGTTCGCCTGGATCTGAATGCACTTATTCCAAGAGAGTGGAATGTAATGAGGAAGTATTAATGCATAAAATAAGGAAAGGCAAAAGAGTGATGTTCCCTCTTTAGCTTTGTAGCTGTAAAATATTTTATATCCCAATATGATATACATTCCAAGTTACCTGAGTTTACACTTCAAGAGAAGTACCTGAAGCTAGGCCATAGGGTGAGCACTGTGCAACTGTTGTGGCCACTTTTTTTTCTTTTTTTTTTTCTTTTTTTGCATTGTGTGTATTACAGAAGTTAGAAACATAAACACCTGGATCAATTGTAAACATAATCCTGAAGTACAGTATTTTCCATAGGACACAACACAGCAAGACATCTTCTATTCAGACAGGCAACTTTTTTTTTTCTTTTTATATATATATATAGAGCTTATTTATACTGTAGAATTTGAAACAGAACACAGGACACAGTACTAATCTGGTCAAACATACTATGAAATGCATAGTCTCCACTTAAAACGCTTAATGATATATGGATTCTGCAGGCATTACTGCTCTCTCACAAAAAATGCTGAATGTGAATTCTGTCCCTGCCAAGAACAGCGTTGAGATATTTTTTGAGAATGCTGTTAAGTATTCTGTGTTGTTCTGAAAGGTTCCCAACTCATGCAGATGTATCTGAACTACTGTCTCCTCAGTCCTTGTTTCAGGGCAGAGGCCGGCTCCACCTTGGTCTAGATTAACACGTAGCTCTGAGGAGAGGAATGATCTTCAGTCTGAATTTCTTGCAAAAGCGGCTGCTGCTGCGGGGACGGCTGCTGTACCGGGACCTCTGGGGAGTCCATTGTGCTGGTGTCATCTGACAGAGATGAGAAAGAAACCCGAGACGAAAGCTGCTCAACAGTCAGGGTGCTCAAAGCTGTGCTTTGACCAGAGTTTGGAGAGTTCTTCAGCGTCAGGTCTGAAGCAGGAAGGAGGGGGCCCAGGAGTTTTACAGGACAGAAAGCTGATCCGGTTGGGATGAAATTAACCTTGTTTTTGTCAGGACATGAAAAGAGAGGGGCTGAGACAGGCTGACGAGACCTACAACAAGAAAAGGGATTATGTACCTGGCCATCCAAGATGTCTCCTACGTCATTAACTTTGTGGTTCTACACGTTGCTAAAATGTGAATGACAAGGAATGGGATTAATTGGACAGAGGGGCAAACATCTTCCATATTGGTAGTCAGCTAACTGATCCACAGCATTAAGAATAGCACTGTCACAAAAATGACTTACAAATTACTGGATAAACATGCAACTTCCAGCAAGAAAAATCTGCAGTACAAACGCACGTGAAAAAATGCCGCAGTAATTTAGAGCAGCACAAATTCTTCTTGAATAAAAACAATGCAGCAACAAGACATTTAGTCTCATTAAATCCCTTTGAGAACCTCCATGAAATAGACCTCTCCTTCCCAACATTGTGCAATATGTCTTGGAGGCTTCCTCCACAACCCAACATTGTTCCTTCACCATCCAACAGGCAATGAATGCTGTTAGAGCAAGAAAGGTCCCCTCCTTAATTCTTTCATCCACAGGAGCATGCAACCTTGACAGCATGTGCTCAAATACTGCTGGGTCTACGGGAAAAAGACGTGATGTCCAAGAGTTTAATTTCCAATTTCTTGCTCAGCAAAACTGTTGAGCAAAGTCCATGCCATAAGTATACTATCATCCACAAACACTTTAAATATGTTTCATTCCATTTTATAGGTTTTATATGTATCAAAATGTAACCTATGCCTGGAACTGATAAATTATGACAAGGAGAGTTTTTGTTTTAAGCCACAAACACTTAAAAAGTTAATAATAAAATATATATGGAAAGAGGTTTATAAGTGCTTAGGAAATTAAATGTACCTTATCTTTTCTGCTTGGATTTTTGTTGCCTTTTATAAATGCACAAAAAGAGTTCAAGCATAAAAGACTCCATTTCCTCTTCAAACCAACGTGAACACTTCAACTTCTCTTCTGTACAAACTCTAAGAATAGTTTGCTCCTGAAAAACTCATCAGCTGGAATAGTTTATTCATCTGCAGTTGAATAGGCTCAGTAAACAGGTTTACTGCTTTGCAGATACCAGCTGATATAAAAGGCGTTACTTACGACATTTCCTCAAAGACCTTCACTCGCTCACATCCCTCTGGGGGCTCTCGTTTGAACATGTAGCTGTTGTTTGGTTTGGGAGATGAAGCATACTTGGGCAACGGTGAGCTACTCCCACTGTCTGAAAATTTAAAGCAGTTATATTACTAGAGATTGAGAGTGCTTTTAATTAAGTTCGATTTCCAAACATGATGCCTTTTTTCACAATTTAGCCATTATGCCAGTTTGCTTCCACAACAATGATTCCTTTATTGCAGGCTATTTCTAACACCCTTGTATAGCACATTTCTTCTGAATAAAAGCTTCAGTGCAGCAGTAATCTATCATATAACAACACATAACAGGAGAATATTTTTATCCAGAATACTGCAATCGGAAAAAAGCAGAGCTGTGATCCTGGAAACAAGTATGTTCTTTATTATGTATTTCCAAAAACATAAATGAACAAGGTAATATGCATAATACATGCAAGAAGAACTATGAGTGGTAACGACAACATGCCTTCTCACTGTATAAACACAAGTATTGAAGATGTGTGTATACAGCATGTATCTTAAACATAATGCTTCACTTTGTTAGTCTACTGAATAGAAGCTGCAAAGAAACAAAACATGTTTGTAACACAGGTGCTGATAATGCATCATTACAATGTCCAGCCTTAGTTGCTTTTGTGAAGTTGTTTATTATCCAAAAATCAAGCTGCCACTATTAAATTCTCTCATCACTACTAACTACATGATACAGGTATTCCTCAGAAGTCTAGCTGTCTTGTGTATATTTTTCTAGACACACTTAGAACTAAGGTGCAAAGATCTAGGATCCAAGGCAATAGGCAGATTTCTTTATACTTCTAGGAAAATTTAAGAGAGAAGGCTCAACTCCGGTAGTGACAGAAGCACAAAAACCTGAAAATTTAATACTGTGAAAGAGTTCACTCTAAACACTCATCTTGAGAACATGATATTCAATAAAGTATGTACAAAAATAATTACTCACAGTAAAGTAGCTTTGTGCAGTGGCTTCTACCTTTTCAAAGAGCAACATCTATCTCAGGCTACTATCAGTGACTCCTAATCTTTGCTTGGGCTTACAATTAAACAAATGAAACAAAACAGCAAGGGGGGAAGGATCCCCTGACTTATAAACACACCTTATTTATAGAGAAATAACTGCTCTTACTTTAGCTCCTTTTGAGTCCTCCCACTGATGTGGGGTACCTTGCCATTTTAAACTCAGATACCTTTGTTTATTCTGCTGTTGTTCATGTGTGCCTTTTCAGCAACAGTGGAAAACCAACCAAAGCTCCAAGCACTGTGAGCTAGATTCACTGAAGCATTTAAATTTGTCTTTAACAGCTTGTGAACAGTAACTACATAAATTTCTTTATAACCATGAATCAAATACAAAGGCTAATTATTAGAGGTTTTGAAACATCTCCCATACAAGACACAAACCAGCTCAAATATCACACTTCCCTTTGGAGATTTACTATGAAAGATACGAGAAAAAAAACCAAACACCTCACCAGTTGAAGTGAGCCTCAGCAGTGTATTGATTATTCAAGCTCTTTCCTGCTGTGGAGTGAACACAGAACTTCTATTTACAGAATTTTACATGTTAACTGTATGAAGGCAGAAAAAGCTTAGAGACAACACGGATATTTGCCAAGCTGGGAGCATGATGGTCCTGTTGGCACTTTTCCACTACTGGCCCTTACAGCTCATTCCAAACTCAGAAATCATTAACAGAACCCAGACAGTTTGTTTCCTCCTTCTAATATTTAAAATTGAAGATCCAAGTTTCTATTTAAAAAACTTGAGACAAAATGTGCTACTGTTCATTCCACCAAGTAGTGGAAAACTGTGGATATACATCCAAGGAAAGAATCGAATGGAATTCAAAGTCAGTTCTTGGAAGATTTAGAGTCTTGTCTAGCCAGTTCAGTTTTCAATCAAGTTTTCAGTTTATTCAGCACTGTCTGGCTGAAACTTCCTATATAACACAGCTGTCAAACAACTGAAAAAAAATTATATTGGATAATTTAACCATTCTGTTGCTCTCTTTACCCTCCCTGCTTTCAGCTTTCTAAATTATTAGCCTTTCATTTTGACCAAATACACACCCCACTACTATTTGAAAAGTACGTGTGATTATTAGCAGGCTCAAATGTACAAGCTTGGTGTTAGTTCTACACGTACAGCAGCAGTGTGAGAACAAAAGGGTACTGGCAAACACGTAATTAATTGAAGTGGCAAGAGGTGGAATTTACAGCTTAAGCCAGTCTCCACTTGTGTATCCTGTAAGTGATAAATTAAGTGCTAAACTGTCACGTCACTGATCCTTAATGACACTACAAATGCGTATTCTCAAACTGTGCCATTTACACAGTTTTTTTACTGTTTCAGAAGCTGCGGTGCAGGAGCCTTCATGGCAAAGGACACATCTGTATCTTCCACCCTCCCACCAATAGGGTGTGCTCCGCTGGCGTATTTCAGCCAACTAATCGAATTTCATTAAGATGACAATGATTGAAGATTAACAGATGTAACCTTTAAAGTGAGTTTTGTTACCATAACCGCATAGCAGACAATACGGAGCCTTATTACACAGAATTTATAAACATAAATATTCAAAATAGATGCATTCTGTTACCTAGAAAATGCTCAAGATTGCAATTAAATGCTAAAAATACTATTTTAAGCAGAAGACTTAATATCACAAATTGTACCTTGCATATATGAGAACAAAAAGAATCTGTAAAACAGGGTTTTAAGCGACAAAACTTCAAGGAAACAAGAAACACTGCCAGTAAGCCATGAGACTTGTTTTGATAGACTCAAAAATACCTGTTTCTTAAAACTATCCAAAGACTTCACACAGAATTTTAATTTTAAAAACTATGAATTGGATGCCCAGAAGTGAAAATGTATCTTCAGTTCACCTTCATGAACACGCTGTTTGTAACAGCCTGCTAACAACAGCGGGAACACACAATGCTACACAAAAGCATCTAAATCAAAATCTCTGAAAAACAGCTTATACTATCTATTTTTGTACAAAAAGGGTGAATTTCCATCTGCTTATACCCAAGGATGCCTTTGAGCTTTACCTCTGTCACAGCTGCTAAGTATGCTGTGCAGCACTCTGAATTATAATGTTATGGAGGAGAATATCATAAAACTGATCTAGTGAAACGAGTAGCTTTAATGCAGCAAGGCAGTCACTTTCCTTGCCATAGGCTGATACTAGAAAACAAAATCATAAAGCCAGGTACCACAAAAACACCTTATTTCCCACCCTTCCCTCTCTGCTCCAGTCAACACCATTCAGTATCACTGCTCCATTTGGAGCAGTTATTGTGGGCCTTTTCTGAAATTTAGTTTTCACCTTTTTTTTTTTGAAAAATTCAAAAGGTTTAGAAGCTTCTCACAGAAAAGGTGAACCAAACAGCTGATACAGTCCAAAGAGCAGCTGCAAGGGCCTCAGGCCAAAGCACAGCTTTGCACAATAAATAGAAGATGCTTTAGAAATGTAAAGCAGTGCTATGTCTGTACAGAGCACTGGCTCCTCTCACTGCTCATGTGTCTCAATGAAGTTACTAACCTCCCCTTCCTATTAAGCAACACACTCAGGAGCATTCATAAACCTGATAATTGTATTTTTTTAATGGTAAAGCCAAGTTATTCCCATAGAGAGGAAATAAAACCTCAACTTGAGAAAAGTATCAGAAAAATATCTGGGGTTTAAAGTGCCTGTGGTTATACAATGAGTTTTTCAAAACTTAACAGGCCTGACAGCAAACTCACGAGTTTTATTCTAGCATCACAAAGACCTTTAAAATGAAGGTGTGAAAAACATTGAGTTTTGTTTCATAAAGCAGTTAACATCAACAACAGATGTTAATAAAGTCTCAAAGCTTGCTATTCCCTTGTAATCCCTACCTATATCCCTCATATTTAACTATTTTTTAGGATAATAGTCAGAACAACTGGCCTGTGGGATCTTAATGATCTGACAGCAAAAGGCGCCTTTCTGATTGTACTTTTACAACCTCTGAAGAAATTACTTTATCTTAGAAGCACCTACATATTTTTCTATCTTGTCCTTAAAGAACAAAGTTGTGATAAACACTTCAAGCTTTTTCATAAGCACAGTATTAAGTACCTTGAACTAATTTAGAAATGCAAGTATTTTAACTTTACAAAGCTGGCTGTTTATCACCATCACCTATATGCTATGATTAAAGCAGGCTTTTGATATAAACCTAGCATTAAAGCCAGTCTTAAAGCCAAAATTCACAAATAAGTATCTACTCATTGTGAAGTTCAGCAGTAAATTTTACTCCAATTAGCTGTTCAAAAAATCCAAGACAGAAGATAAAAACCACTGAAAAGCATTAAGAAGGTTAGATACACTACTGCCAATAAAGTACAACTGAAAATTCCAATTATTATGATAACTGAGTGCTAACTGCACAAGGAATTGTTCTTTTCATTTCCTTGCTTTTCAACTTATACTTGTTATCAGGACAAATATGAACAAATTAACCTGCCTAGATGTTTCCTTGTATGCTAACACCTTAGTGGATATCTCTTTAGTAATTCAGGCTTGACAACACATTACAATTCACATGCATACTATAAGAAAGAGAAGTGTGGGGGGAGCTGATACTTCTGTTATTTATAGAGCCTGGCCAACTATCATGTTGAGCTATGACTTTTGCTTTGATGTGGTTAACTTACACAAGCCACCCCCAATCCAGGACTTGGGCAGGTGGATTTGTTTTCCACTACTTCCTTTTAAACCCAAGATGGGAAAGCAATACTTTTCAGAAACCAAGTACTTCCCCTGATGCCTCCCCCAATCTTATTCTCAAGTTACTTTAAGAATTATTAAACAGACAATACTTGCAGAAAAAGCTTACCCTTACTTACAGCCTCAATATACTGCTGTCTTTAGCTCATTTGTAAATCTCAAATCTTAAAATCCTGTTTTCTCTGTGAAACTCACTACTCTTAGCTTGCATGCTTTACACAGATCCTGCGTTCCTCCAAAATAAAGCCTGTGTTTCCAACTAGCTGTTGAGAAGCTCAAGGATAATTTCATTAGCTAACAGTTGTCCAAAAAATCAAGTTTTCTTACACTGGTGCCTGTATTTTCATACTACATGTTGTGTCAGAACATGTAAGCTCCAGTTTACTCCCTCTACAAAACCAAATGACATTTTACAGACTTTTGGGGGGGGGGGGAAAGCACAAGATATTGACATATAAACACATAAATTATTAAGAAATTTTGGGTTGTTATGCAACATACACAGACAAGTAATTACTCCCCATCGGATTTTTCATATCTGAGCGCCTCACCAAATAGCTTCAAGTGGAATGTAAGAGTTCAGAAGCAGAGCACTTTAAAAAGCAGTCCAAAAATTACTTCATCACCATTTTGATCAGCAAGTAACGCACCCATGATGAATACATACAGTCTACCACAAGCCTTCTTGAAACCTTTTTTTAAACATAAACATATTACAGTCTGAATTCTTCACCTTAGAATCTTCATAAATAGTTAAGACTGTTTGCTGTGCTCCTCTGACGTATTTATGGAAGATGTTTGTGAAGTTTCACAAACAAGAGGGAAAAAGATATGTAAACAAACAAAACCAATTTTAAGATAAATCCTCAATCCCTCCACAACCATCAAACAAAAACAAAAACTGATGTAATGAGTAAAATGAAGGTAGTTGTAAAAGCAGGACACCACATGCCTCCCATAGGTAAAGGCAGGTCATTCTACTCTCACCTTTATCACGATCATAGAGTAAATCTTCTGTTGAGCAAGGACTCCCATCCTGAGATTCAGGAGGGCAAAAGGGAGAGACACATGGTGAATGACTGCTGCAGCTGCTGCTGCGCTCCTGGACAGACGGAGTCTGAGTGTCAATGCTTCGTGTACTACTACTACGATAGTGAGCAGGTAATGGGGCCCTTCGACCATCAGGGATATCCAAAGGCTGCAAGAGAAACAAGCAATTCAGGTTACAGAGACAATATCATACTACTAAGCAATGGGAGCCTGTAGCACTCATAACTGAAGTAATGAGGCAAGGTCTCAAGAACAGCAAACGAGCCATCTTTGAAATAACTTTTACACAAGAAAATAATGCAACGTACAATGGGTACAACATAAATTAATTACACTGAATGCTGGGACAATGTGCAGATGTTCAAAACCAATTATATACTCTTAATGGAAAGTTAACACCAGAATGCACTTCAACGTATGCTAGCAGTATGCTTTTATATTAGTTTTAAAAAGCAAACCTCCCCAAAAAATCAATCTCTGTAATATAATTTTCAGTGAAGGTCACTGTTATGTTGAAAGAAAAACAAGTACTGTGACAAAGATCACATTTGGGTAAAAGGAAAAAATGTCAAACGCAATGGCAAATATTGCTGTAACAACCAACTGAATTACAATTATAAATTAAATCATCCAAATTTTGCTAGTAAGTTGTAATTCTCTAGCACACATCTACATTCCATTCTTCAGTTCTGGAGGTGACCTCTGACAGAACAGCAACTAAGTACATGAAGCACAGGCTTGCACAAGGTTCACAAGCTTTTTCTTGAACCAAGGCTAGTAAGCACTGCCTGCTCGTAGTGGCCTAGCTGGCACTGAGTGATCTTGCATCCAATTCCCCAATACGCTGTGTAGACGTCTTCACAGTAATAGATTGGCATGCTCAACTTGTCCTTCCCAGTAGAAAAGTAGTTTTTCATAAAGACAGTGCTGCTTTAAGTGTAAGAAAACAAATGAGAATTACAGTTTTGTTCAAAAGTGAAGGGGGAAAAAATGCCTGTGAGATTTAAATATAATTTTTCTCCCCTCACTTCAGCGAGGATTGTATCCAAGCCACAGAGAACAGCTTAAATGCTCTAGCTATAGAAAAGTAACATTTTTTTCCTTCTCGCTTCAAGTGAATATTTTTATTTCATTGCTTTCCTCTTCCCCATATATTCCAAAACTATAACAGCTTGTTCCAGAGACTAAAATTCAACCCAACACTTTTGCTAATGATGAGGACACGAAACCTATTTGCCTAGCATTGCATTCTCCTCTTTTCAGCAACAGTCTATCCAGAAAACCACCACATATTATACAAAGAGGCAGTAAGGTCCTTTACTTCTTCTGAGCCTTCCAGTTAATACCATTTCACATTTCAATTAAGAGCAAAAAAAACCACACTATAAAAAGAACATTACAGTTGCTACATCAAATGCTGGAAAAGTCTGGATACAGCTGTGTGGTCTGTTTCAACAGCTCAATTGACACTGCATATGCGTTACAACATGACTATGTGTTGCTATTCTCATCACTGCCAACAGGCCATGACTTATTCAATGCACAAGATAGACCTGAAGCATTATATCGTTTGTTACACAGAGAGAGGAGATGTAAAAACAAGACCGAAGTTGTAGAAAGCAAACACTCTCATAATTAATGTAACCAAAAAAATAACTGCCATGCAGAACAGCATTTTCATTTCTGTCTCTGTCACAAAAATTCTGTGAGGTGCCAAGAGGTCACCTGAACCAAGCTCTTTCTTCTATAGTATTTTTTCTGGATGACCAGTCTATATAGGACTGATGTGCAAAAGTCTTCAGCATTCACAGATGCAGAAGGAGACCATGGGAGCTGCACTTTAAATTCCAAGGTTACGTAAGTCACATTTATTGAAGCCTGATAGATTTGTGTTTCTCCATCCATAAAGTGTAGATAAAGTGTATATAATAATTCTTATTTTATGTTATGAGTGTATATAAAGTGTATATAATTCACATCCATAAAGTGTAGATAATATAATCTTTCTTCTTACACAGGTGTGATAAAAAGAGAACAAAACTTCAGACACTCTCCTATATATAGAAGCAAAAACCCAGGAAGAAATTCAGATTTCTGACTTCAAAGTGAGCATCAGGACACATATCTAATGAAGAGAAAACAAAAACACCGAACAGCTGCTCATTAAGTGCATATGCTATACTCTATATTACAGGTAAAGCAAAGATTCCAGGGAGTGAAAAAACCAGTAAGTGGATCACATAATTAAAGACTTCAGGATAACAAAGATGTTCTTCCACACCTGGAGGAACAACACAGTCTTATGCAGTCAGGACGCATATCCCAAATCACGTATTTCAACCTCTGCTGAATTAAAATGTGAGGTACAAAAAAGTCATCTGTATTTTCAGACATGCCTCTAAATATATATACAAATAGAAAAAGCTAAATATTTATCACTCTTTCCAAGTAAAGTAACTTTTAAGGCATAGAAAATACCAAATAATTCAGATTACTGTGCTTCTGTATGTATCTTTTCCTTAATATCAAATCCAAGTTTTGAAAAGTGCAAAATCTTCATGAAAAACACCAACTAGAAGTATTCCACTACTTAAAAACTTTATGTATTAAACCTGATCAACATAAAAACATACTTTAGGAGTTACTTACCATGAGTCATGCCTAAACTATTCTAAAAACCAAAATCCTCATAACCTTACAACATAAGAAACAGGGTAACTAATTTGGTACAGCTGCTATTAGTTTCCATAATGCTCAATGCATGTAAAACAACTAGAAATTACTGTGTTCTATAGGCTGGGTTTTGGGGTTTCTTTACAAGAGTGTCCAGTCATATATTAAACTTATCCCAAATGCATTCTGACAGGAAACCTGCCAATCCCTGTGGGACAGTATGTTCTAGGGCACAGTTACGTACTACCTTCATCTCTCTGCAAAGGTATTGAAATGCTCAATTTGACAAGAGCATGCATTTCTCAATACACTGTTAAAATTCACCACTTTGTTTTTAGTATCAATCTTTCTAATGGAAAAAACCCAAGAACACTCTTACTTAGTAGCATCAAGAATGCTGCTATGATATAATGTACCAATGGGAGCCTTAAAAATAATCTGTTCTTAACAAGCCTTATGTCTATTTGGGAGACAATTTCTTGAGAGCAAAGCATTCAATGCGTTTGATTTGAAAACTGTTATCTGGAATACAAAGGCAGACATAAGAAACTGCTTCTTCCTTCTAGCATCAATGAAGTCATCAATGCATTAGATAAGGTGCAAGTGCAAAAAAACATAATGTATCGTGGGAAGGAGCACTTAGAAAAAAACAGACTTTTCAGATGAAGAATATGAAGATGTGAGGATCCTCTGTATCTGTACAAATTAGAAAAAGTCCTCTATTACAGGATTAAGTTTTCCGATGGGTACATAAAACCACCTTGCTATTTCTAGAAGCAGTAGAAATCAAACACATTTACCTTTTTACTTATACTGCATGATAGTCCATCAAAATTGCTTCATTTCTAATTACTTCAGTATACTCGAAAGACAGTTCTGGTGATGGTTGGGGTCTTGCATCCTGCTACAGGGCATTTTTCATTATTTTGCAATATATTCTGCAAGAAGGAACACCTCTTACACCCCACTCCCTACAGTCAGTCCATCACCTTATTGTACCCAAGTCTCCAACGTTTGTATTGTGGAGTCACAAGGAGACAAAGAACAAAAGCCTGTCACTACTTCACAAAAAGCTGATTCCCCCTTACAAATTGCTGTGGGAACACAGACATGCCACCACAATTTCCTAGAAGGCTGGTTAACAAGCTATAAAACAGGAAGGAAAAATATATCCAGGATCTCTGAATAAATCCATTCAAAAATGAACCTGAAGTTTATTAATAAACCTGAGGAGAAAGAGGTGATTAAGAAGTGACTCAAACTAGCCAACTTTAATTCAGTTTTACGAAAGAAAGAAAAAAGGAGAACACCTTCAGCTAACTAAGCAAGATGAATGATCTGAAAAAATACACACACACGGCTAAACTGAAAAGAATTAAATATTTGGCATATTTTGACCACTTATAATGCAATGCCTCTACATTTTATGGTCAATTATTAAAAGGTAATGACATAATGACATTACTGTATCATCAACTATCTTTATGAAACACGAAAATAACAAGACTAATGTCTAAATGATTATTCTTCCTTTTGTAACTAATTATACTTTTACAATTTCTACCATTGAAATATTAAGAAAAAAACAGAGCATTAAAAAAACCCAACAAAACAAACGAAGTCAGAAGACATTCTAAATCAATTTAAACATTTTTAAAGTAGGATTACAAAAGTTCAGGTCAGCAAAAAGAAAAGCAAATCAGTATGTAACATCATATCCTACAAAATCAAAAAACAAGTCTAAAAACTAAACTGAACTGGTTTGTGTATCTGAAGACTAATAAATGAAGTATGAAACTGGCAAGAAAGTATCACTGGTTACCCCTTTTACCTGGGAGCTAAATTAAAAAAAGCAATTCATGTATTATCCATAAATCTATCCATAAAACTTAACCTTAATCTTATTTTTGTCCTCTATATCATCTAGTCCACTTTCAGTGTGTGAACTAAGAAACAGGTAAAAAAACCCCCAGAATTCAAATCAGAAGTTTATACTGAAAAGATGAGAGACTAATAGGAAAAATATAGGAACACTAGGCTAAAATTTTTAAAAGTTAACTGAACTAAAATGCATTTTATTTTACTTTGGACAGCGCAAACATGGTTATTGAAATGAAATGGAAGGAATCAGAATGCTACTGCAATAGCACCCACATTGGAAGGAAAAAAAAATAAAAATTAGGTAGTGAGCTGCACCTAAAATACAGGTAATATTCCTTCTCCATGTGTTTAGCAGGCTGTATGTTACTCCCCAAACCTTCCTTGGCAAATGAATACAAATTCCCAGTAGTGCATAAAGTGTTTTATGCAGCTGGATAGATCACTTCACATGAAAATTAAGGTTTGAACATGACTGTTAAAACTGTGAAGCAAACGTGGAAACAGGTTAAAAGAAACGACATGAAAATTTAGGTACACGCTAATCTTATAATCAAGTCTTTAGAATAATTTATCCTTCACACATCACCCACAGCAACCAACTACCTTTGACTGCTATTTTAAAATTCTTTCTAAAAATACAGCAAGAAAGAATGGCAGAAATCAAATTTATGAAGTCTGGTTTCCTATGGCTTATCTTTTGTTCAGTAACTCCTAACCTTTAACCTAGCTGCTCCTGCTCCTACTCCTCCGGGCTAAAAAGAAGCTAAATTTTTGTACCAGGAGAAAGTTCACCAGCAGTAACATTGAGTAAATTACTCTTCTTATGATCTTCTGCAAACAAGCTGAGATCTAGCAAGCTCAAAGACAGTGCTAGGAGTCCCACTTTAGGTCCCACTAGACTAGACTTTACAGAAATCAACCGTTACATAGCAGGAAACAACACTCTACCTACAAAGATGGACTTGACTTCAAGGGGAATGTCTAATTTATGGCTTTCTTTTGTGTCTGAAGACTTTCCCCAGCTAGATGTTTGGAGGAAAGGTTCACTATTGCCTTGGTTGCATAAACCGCTGAGCACCTCTGGCCCCAGTCCAACAATGCACTTAAGTATGTGCTTAACTGTTTTGCTGGATCAGAGCCAGTACATTCAGTAACTTAGGAGACTGCATCCCAAGCAATAAGCTGCTAGAGCTCAAGGACAACATTTATGAAGATAATTTGTCTGATAATAAATGAAATGTCCTCTAACTGTAGGAGAGTACAATTCTAGCCAAAGCAACATCAATGGTGGCACTGAAGTACATACCTTTTTATACTCTTTTGGACATGGTGCAACAAGGTTTATTGATTTGGGGTTTCTGTTTCAGTTTGTGTGTTTGTTTTTTTTCCTTATTCCCATGTTACAACACACACCCCTTCCTGAAGGGATGAGCCAGCCTTAGCAAAGCAAACTTAGCATACAACCTCTACTACTACAGTACTTAATTCTTAAGACTGCTTTGTCCACACAACTAAGTCTCTGGAGAAGCCAAGACTATTCTAAAACTTTTAAAGTTAACTGCTGAAATGAAGAACTACAAATACCAGTATTTGAAACCTTAAATCTCCAACTAAAGTTTTACAGCTTGGCTTATACATTGAATTGCTATTGCATGACCATTCACAAGAAAAGAACCTACATCTTAGAGAATATTAAAAGAAATGGTAGTTTATTCCACAGCAGAAAATTTTATTGGCTATTTAGGGAACAGTAACTGTAAACCAAGTGTTTCCCATTTTAAGTGCCATCTAAGCACCATAGTGCTCCTCAATGACAATTCCAATGCTCCAGTTCTCCCACACAAGCAAAGCCTGCTCTTTTATCAGTATTTCCCACATGGAGATCTCCCATGATGTACCACAGTGGTTTCATGGAAGTAAAATGGTCCACATTCAGTTTATGGAAGAAAAGCATTAAAACCAAAAAGCAGAGCATAGCACAGGAAATTTAAGTATTGCCTAAGAAAAAGAATGCAAAACAAGGCAAATAAATTAAGCTCCTGGTCTCTAATTACTTACTACTGTAGCCTGAAGAATCTAAATTTTCACTTACTTTTCATTCAAAAGCTTTCAAGTTTGCCGCAGAAAGGGCATTCTAAACAAAGTATGTTTGGCCAGAAGCCCTTTAAAAACAAAAAGGAAAACAAAAAACCAACCAAAAAAAAAAAATCCAACCACCACCCTAAAACACAAACAAAATTTTCAAACAGTTCTTTGAAGAAAATGATTTTTAATTTCAGCCACAAGGAAGGTTTCCCATGTTTATAGATTACAAAGGGAAAACAACTATAAACATGTTAATATAAGCTTACCTTCGATACTTCTTCTTTTCCACTGTTTTCCTTAATGAATACTTTTTCCAGTTCAGGGCTTATTCCTTCTACATTACACGGCACACGTGAAACAGTTGATTTTGGCACTGAAATGTTTGACAGTGGCATAGGGACTGATCTGGAAATAGAAGCCTAGAAGGTAGAGAGAAATATAATTTGAAGTTGGAAAATGGAATAAAGACAAAAGTCTAAGATGTGTACCAAAAACCCTAAGAAGTTGTGTTTTAATTTTGCCTTCCAGGTGGCCATCTTTATTCGGCAAATTTAAATGAAAAGAAATGCTTGCATAAGCCAAAAGCCACTAAAATCATCTCTACTTAACTCAAAGAATTGTCCTACAATAAAAGCATTCTAATACTTCACTTACCAGTAAGTAGGCAGCTATATGTACTTTCCAGATGTACAGGCTACAGAATTTGCATAAGGGGGATGAGGAACACACAGGGCACTGATGGTTTAACTGGGATCCAAAAGGTCTGGATTTCAAAAACATTCCTAAAGCTTAACCACTCAGCTGAAATATTCACTTAATGCACTTTTATTCTCTTCTGGTCAGCTTTAGTAAACGAAAAATGAAGCATTCATTCGAAACCTTTAATTTCATTAGCTTCTGGCTTTTCAAAACTTTAAGTCAAAGACCTCTAAAGATATCACTTTAAGAATCAAACATAAATTAATACAAATATATTTTCAGAAAAAACCTGTTGGAGTGGAGCTCTGTTACCAACAGGAACCACGCACAAGAGTTCACATGCATCTTGTGCAGCCAACCTCAAAAGCTTTACCTTGGCAGCAGCAACATAGCACAGATGTACCTATACTGACAACCGTGAAGAGTGTTCTCTTGCCAATGCACGTTCTCCCTGCAGCTCCAAAGGTGCACATCACTTGTGTAGAGGCATTCTCTGACTGACAAAATACACTGCCTGCACGATGGCTTCCCACAATGGTGTCAGAACTGAAAACTTCACCAGCCTTGTCAGAGAACACAAGCTGTAACACAGCAAGCTCCAAGTACTAAAGAATGTTCCTTCAAAGCATATATATAAGTGTATATATATGTATATAATATACATATATATAAGTATATATATAAGGCATATATATAAGTATATATATAAGCGGCTTTCGGTCTGCCTGAAAACCTGTTTTTACTGTGACTATACATAACAGTATGTGCAAAAGGTCACTTTGATATGTAAAGCAAAACCCATTTCTTTGCAAAATGTAGTGAGATCCTTTGTTATAGAGGCATAAAAGTTTCAGGAATAATATCAATTTCCTGTACACCTTCATCACAAGACTAGGTTTTAATCATGAGATTTTAACCAAACAGAAGGAACATAAAGGATCAGTTACCATGGCTCAACTTCTTTCTAAAACACTAGCTATTTTAAAAAGGTAGTCAGGAAATACAATGACAGAACCAACATTTCAGGAGTTCAAATAGTGGCCTGTTAGTAACATGGGGTCCAAGCTAAGGATCCACTGTAGGTGAAATTTAATCAGGACTCAAATGTCTGCACTGTCAAATGAGACATGATTAACTGCTTTCTACAAGTGGCTTAAGGTTCACAAAGTCATTGACTGAACCTTGCCTGGGCTTTAGAACTCGTAATTGGGTTTCAATTTCACTAGCAGTTAGTAATGGCTAGAGCAGACACTACATGGGACACCCTGCATTGCAGCCTGCTGAGAATCTGCTTCATGGTCAGGTAATTTGGCCACGTAATTTGTCCAAAGCCATTCTCCGTATGTGTCAGCATCTTTATAATTAGAGGAATATTGATATATTCAGAGCACAGGCAAATTTTTATAACAAAAATGACCTGAAAACAAAAATTGTCTTAGCCAAGCCTGTGTTAAAATCATCAGCTGTATTAAAATTTGCCTAACTCACACATCACTTTGAAAAATGGCTAAGTAATAAGTTCAACAGGAAACAGAACCTGACACACCAGAAGCCTTATCTTAACCTCTCAGAGAAGAAGATATGAAAACCACAGACTGAAGGTTGGAGAGAAGTCTTGACATCACAATGTCCATAGGTACAGAACATGAGAATGGTCGTCAGCATAATCTGGACACATTTTGCATCCTAAAGTTTATGTCTGATTAAGGTTTTACAGTAAGTCTGTCTGGAACAAGAACAGGCTGGTGATGATAGCAATTTTTCCACTTAATATCCTAGTAACCTCTTAAAATATACTGTAACAACTGTACTATAATATAGCCACTGTAACCACAAACTCTTATGCTAGAAGAAAAGAGTGTGCATTGACGATGATTCTGGACTATCGTAACAACCAAGAGGTTTTTCCTAAACAAAATCATGAAGAAAAAGACTTCTGTCCTGTAGTCTGATATCTCCTCTAGTCAGCAGTCACTAGGGATGGGGTACTGTGGCAAGCACCAGCTTGGTTTCAGTTGAGTTTAAATTCAAGGTGAATTACTGCATTTGTTTAGAAAGGAAACACCACAATATTGTTTTCCTCGTTGTCATGCAGAAATTGCCTCTCTGGCGGGAACTGAACAATAAGCAAAGTATCAGAAAAAATTCTTAAAATGGGACACAGAAATGGGATTATCCCTTCATATCTCTGGTGATACGGAGTTGTTGTCTTTTATTGATGAATACATGGTAAGGTGAATTACAAGTCTGTTCGTAACAAGCCACTTAGTGTTCTGCTTGCTGCTCAAAGACTGATCAATTGTTGGCTTGCCAATCCGTGGTACTTCCTTTTCTTTATCTTTTTTTTTTTTTCCAACCAGCTCAGATGAAACTGGGTTGCAGAACTGATAAGCAAAGACTTTCCAGAGAAGCAGATACTTCTGAGAGCACACCACAAAAATCAGTCTTGGAAGCAAGCATGTATTCCTGGAAATGAAGTCTTATAAGTACTTTTACAGCACCTTAATATATTTTAGTTGCTACCTTGCCATATCCTGCTATAACCCTTCTTTCTTTTATTATATGATGACAATCAGATACATTTCAGTGAAGATGCAATGGTATTGGGTTATTAAACATTTCAGTGAACCACATCAGAAAACAACCAAAAGAAAGACAGGAAGAAACAGAGCTCTATTCACCCAACCCTGATAAGGTAGGAGGCTATTAATACAAGGAACTATCTACTTACCTGAGTCTGACTGATTGCTATATGGTTGCCATGGAGAGGCGACTGACGTTCTTTCTCTTTACTATGACGACTACTCTGCTTACTGCGCTGAAGCTGCTGCCTCAGTTTGGCAATCTGCTGGAAAGAAGTTCAGGTGAAGTGACAGTGAGTTATCAAATGGATAACTGTTCAAATCATCGCATATAAAGCAAATCACAGACATTTTAAGTCCTCTTTGGAGGATTTTGAATACATATGTGATTGCCTTCCCTTGAAGCATGAGCATTAAAGCTGCTTCTGCTCATTAGATACTTTCTCCAAAGTATATGCCCTATTCACAAGCCTGAATGTGACAGCAGGCTTAGTTTAATCACTGCACTTCCTCATTTACAAACAAGCACTGTAATAACTGATGCAAACAAAAGTATTCAGAATGACAGTCTGCAGCAGTTTCTGGCCTATAACTGGTTTAAACTGGGGACTATGAAGCCTACAGTTTAATTTATTTAATCTTAAACCAAACCGAAGTTTCCCAATGACAATTCATCATAAAAGCAAAAAGCCTTCACAAACAACTGGCAACAAATATGCATTGCTCATCTGGGAGAACTTATTTAATACATTTAATAGCATTTCCCTGCAGGCTAAATTATCACAGATTCCTTCAGGCAGACAGAATTTTCTTTTCTGCTGTCTGCTGCAAAGAAGTCTAATCAAAAGTTACATATTCTAAATGTCAAATGCAACTAAAGCCATTATCCATTTGACCTGCCCCCTAACAAGAAGCCAAAGTATTTAATTTAGGGATTCATCCACTTATTTATTGCTCCTGGATAATTTCTACATGAAAGAGAGTATTTACCTCTACGATCATTGTCTCAGAAGTTTAGACTATGTGCAAATTCACACAACAGGTACAGACACTTCTTTAAGACTGGATAATTTTTTCCTCTGGGCTCAAGTCCCACTCTTCCTCATGCTCCACACACTGGCATGCAAGGCAAAGCATGCATGGCCCCATTTCATTTCTAACTCAGCCAGAGATACAATTCTTTAAAAACCTGAAGGGCAAGTGAGGAGAAGTGGACGCACTTGGAATTCACATTTCAAAGAACTTAATCAGCTAGAAAGTAAGCCCTCCTTCTGAGTGACACCTTACAAGTACACACACTCTGTGGTTAACTCTAAGTAGTTAAATATATCAGCAGTGCTCTTGTAAAGCAACTCTGATAGAGAATCACTTCACAGCACTCTTCACAGCATCAGAGATGACAGTGCTTGGTGAAGAGGTTTGGATGGAGCTTTACTGCAGACTGTGGACTCTTCTTTGTGATGTTTCTGGTATCACTCACATAGTAAGGATCACCTTTAAGGCTTCGCATCAAATCTCGCCACAGCTTGTTACCCATATTCAGAGAACTGCTACTCAGAAATGGCTGAATACTTTGCTTTTTCAGCAACAGATAAACAGTTCAGACTTCCAAGAGGGTCTATGTTTAGAATATATCAAAAAAGACAGAATCCTAATAGGACTGAGTTTCTAACACAGATGAGCTAGATCTAGGGAACTGGAAGACTAATCTGTTATTGAAAGGTGCAACTCAGGTGCCATATTGGAAGAAACTCTAAAGAAGTCTGAAGAAATAGTTCACCTCTGAAAAAAATTGTCCAGAACTTCCCCATCCTCCCTGTAGGAGTATTGGCAATTAGGAAACCTAGCTCTATAGAGAGCTGAAAAAGCCAGCAGGTAACCAGTCTGGTTACACCCATCTACGCAGATTTGTGTCTTATATCAGAATGTTGGAGAATAGGAAGAACAGGGCAACAATCTTCATCTTTCCCTTTAAAAAGACCCTTAACAACAGAAGAGAAAAATAAGGCCCAGAACAGAAGAGCTGTGGACTGAGATGGCTGCCACAAGAATAATCAGA
The DNA here is from genome assembly GCA_009867235.2 of Psittacus erithacus. Taxonomy (NCBI): domain Eukaryota; kingdom Metazoa; phylum Chordata; class Aves; order Psittaciformes; family Psittacidae; genus Psittacus; species Psittacus erithacus. Next base: position 134,844 of record WYDI02025720.1, on the reverse strand, counting down.
AAGCAGGGAGAGTGCTGTATATGGATCTTTCACTTCTGCTGTCTCTCCCTGATGCTGCATGCTTCTTCCTAGTTAAAAAGTTGTTGGTTTGGGGGTTTTTTATTTAAATGAAATCTGGCTTTCTGAGCTTTCCTCAGGAGCATGCTATAAAAAAGATCTCTAAATTCCACCCCAGAGATCTGGCTCGCTGATTTCTGTTGCAAACAGCTTGCAAATCTTTGAGAACATAGCCTCTCACTGTAAAACCTGGACAGTGAAAGCATTAAATGGGAGAGCGTTGATAGGCTGGTATGTCTCTAGGCTGACTAAAACCTTGGAGCTCTGATATCCTGAAAGGAATTATAAGGCCCCGGAATCTGAGGTTCTCTCGGCTACCTCAAGAGTATGTGTATTTTGGCAGTCAGCAGGTTCTTAACAGTAACAGAAATAAAAGGCTTCTGGGGTCACTGGGGAGAAACAGAGAGATGAAAATTTGAAGAATCTAACTGAGAATCTGGAGTTGATGTGATCATTTAAGGCAAACATGCAATGTAAGTAAAGCCTTCTCAGATTACCTGTCCTTAGACCTGAATTTGAAGGACCCTAGCTTTCCCTGATGTGGTAGATATAATCAGAAAAAAAAACCAAAACAACAAATCCCAACAAAAAACAAACTAAAGCCAATGAGAAATTAAGGATGGGCATATTAAAAATGAATCTGCTGTTTCTTATCCATCCTCCATACACAGAGGACAGAGGCTTCCCAGCACAGACAACCTGGCTTCAGAGCAGCCACACTAACCAGGCAGTGACATCAAGTACGAGGGCAGGTGAATCCTCCAAATTAAATGATTCTCCGTCTCTTCACCAAGGAGAGTCCATAGTAAATTTGCCACTTATTAAAACTAATCCTGAAATCCCAACAGTGTTTTTTCCTCTATAAGGTTAGTTTTTATTGCCAAGTATTTTCCACCTCAAACTCAAAGAAAGCCATTACTACAGACAGGAAGAGGTAGTTGCGCTACCTTCCTAGAAGTTAGTCTTCTTCCTAAGCAGCAGAGAAGCACAATCTAAGCATCAAACATAACTGAAATGAGCTGCAGACAGGTATGAGGTACACTAATCCTAGGGAAACAGATATAATTTGCATAGTGAGGAAGAAGTCTGTAATATATGCCTTGATGGCACCTGTTTTACCAAGTATCTCAAAGAAGCAGCTTCACTCTTGGGCACTCAACTGATGCAACTAATAGGAGCCAGGGAATTTGCTGTTCAAAGAAAATGGTGCCAAGTGAGTGGTATCAGGAAAACATGTATTTGAAGATCCAGCCATTACAATGGCGTAGATACACTCTGACATTGAACTCCATCCAGGGCAGGAATACAGATATTTCAGTTAGGAAGATGAGGCAGAAGAGAAATGATGTGTTATGCTGGGAGGAAAGAAAAAAAAAAAGTACAGTAACAAAACTCTCAATTTTAACAGGGCAGCTAAGAACATAAAGGGTTTGGGACACCATTTCCTCACACAAGTACTGAGCATGAAGGTGACTGAGGCACAGGCGTACTAAGGGACACATGTAAATCATCAGAAAAAGATCAAATAGCCTTTAAAGCATCCAGTTGTTGAAGACATTAAACCCTTAACCTTGCACATCTGTGCACTGAGATACATAAAATGTGCCAACTATTTTAGTATACCAATTCAAATGCTTTCCCCATGTAACCTAGCTTTAAGACGGGCTGAAAGTTCTCATACAAGTATTTTCTTAGAGGATACAGCTAAAGAAAAGAAAAAAGGGAGAGGGGGCAAATCAAGGAATTCATCAAGGAATAAATACAATTTGAACCCTACTTCTAACATTCAAATACAATTATTTAAAATTACTTTGCTATTCTATAAGGCGTAAACATGTATGGTAGTAAGCTTCAAAGTGTATCTTTTTATTCACATGTGGCAAGTACTCCCATGTGACCATATAACAGCAGGATCACACAGCATACATCTGTGCACATTTCAAAAATATTAAGAAAGATTTCAGCTTTTCCTCTTCCAGTCACTGCTCCCTGCAATGCTGTTAATGTTTAAAAAAACAAGCAAAAAAACCCCAAAAAACCCACCCAAAAAAACCCAAAAAACAAACAACAACTTCCAGTTTGGCCTTGATGGTTTCATAGAATCATAGAATGGTTAAGGTGGGAAAGGCCTTTAAGATCACTTAGTTCCAACCCCCTGCCATGGGCAGGGATACCTCACACCAAATCCATGCTACCCAAGGCTCTGTCCAACCTGGCCTTGAACACTGCCAGGGATGGAGCATTCACAACTTCTTTGGGCAACCTGTTCCAGTGCCTCACCACACTCGCAGTGAAGAACTTCCTCCTCATATCTAACCTGAATCTCCCGCTTTAGTTTGAACCCATTACCCGCTGTCCTATCACTAAAGCCCCTCTCCAACATCCTTGTAGGCCCCCTATGTGATGACCATCAAAGACTGCTAAACAAGAAGTTAGAAACAACCCTATATTTTTTGCTTGCTGAATTTTTCTACAGCTAGAAGTGAACTTGAAATAAATACGAATCTTCTTTATACCACTTGTAATATGCATGCAGTCTAACGTAATGGCACACACCTGAGGAACAAGCAAATTAGGCCTTTTCTTTACAACACTGGAATAACCTGAGCACCCTGATAACTTTTCATTCAAAGAGATGTAGACGCAGATTACTAATATCAAGGAACATGTCACATCTCACCATTCCTGTCCAAATATTCATTAATATTTACCACTTAACAGGTTTTATTTTTACAAATCAGGCTACACAACATGTTAACTTCCTATTTCTGAATAAGCCAAACTCCTTATTAATGAGAGTGAGCTCTCATGCATGAACCAGTTGTTAATAAAGAGTAGGTCAAAGAGCGAAACAAGCATTAGAAATTCACCCTAAACCTTTGAATACAATCTTTCAATTGGTGCATGAAAGCACATAAAAAGTGCAAGCTCTCATACTTGATTTTCTTTTATTCCAAAGTCCTTTTCAAGTAGTCTGTTAGAGCAAAAGGGACCTTCCAACGGGGGGCTGCCGGTGTCAGTGTAACAGATACAGAATCCAGAAGTGCTTAAGGGAAGTGAATAATCAGCTGAAATACTAATTTTTTAAAAAAACCTACACAAACTGAAATCTATTTGCTCTAAAACCTAGGGTTTTCCAGTTCAGGGTAAACTGTAACTAAAATTGGTCCTATTCAACAGAATTTCAAGCTAACAATTCAGGTTGAAAGGGGAAAAAATACCAGTGGTTCAAACCACTACTTGGTCTGTGTCCAGTACAAAGACTGATAGCAATCTTTATCTCCCAGTCAAGACATGTATCTATTAAAATAATGTTAAAGCTGTCTGGCATTATCTTACAACAAGTTATATGCAAGACTTCATAATAACGAGCAGAAGAACCCTTCAGAATAAATTAAAAAATAAAAAGTAAATTTTGTTAGATGACAAAAAGGTAGATTCTATCATTACAAAGTCCATATTGAGAGCTAGGAAGTTTCAGATTTTTTAATAGACCCATGACAAGAAAGCAATTGTTGCCTATTTCACTGTTAGACAGCTTCAATCCTGACAGCCAGCTATTTCAACTCACGGGCAAAACAATTTTCAACTACCCAAAGTGAATTTTTTTTTAGGTGGCAATAGAGAAATCATTTGCTTGCTTGGGATCTTAAGTCTATACACACATTTTTAGGTTTACTAAATGTAAATCTTTTAAAAATAGTTCCCGGTTGTATTAAATACATGCTTTTTTAATTGTAGTAGCTCTCAACCTCACCAAGGAAAAAACAGGTTTTTTAAACTTCAAAGCACATTCAATCTTCTTTTATCAAAATCAATTAAAATTATGCATACAAGTGTTTGGCTAGTTTACAAGTATCAAGATAATAAAAAAATACACGCTAGAAATAATTCTATGAATTGTTGGAACATGAAAACATGAATCCAAAGTGCTAAAACAAGCCAAGGAAACTGCAAACAGCTCTCTACTTGTTTACTGTCAAATGCTATGGAAAACAATTCAAAACACTGAGCTGAACTACTGTTACCTATGCTACTCATAACAAATGCAGTCACCCAGGAGAGGTGGCATACTTCTGTTTCTATAACTTAAGCTCTTGCTTTCATCTGCCAGTAGCTTCCTCAGATTTCCTCTGAAGGATACCATGCAACATTCAGCTCTTCTATCCCCCTCCCATCAGAGATTTCAGTACAAGTATTAAAGTTATTTTAAGAATGACATTCAAATGAAAGGGGGGGAGTGGAAATCATTTTACCATTTTATGTGCTTAAACACACTATTATAGCCTTTTTACCTGGGAAGCTCTGCTGTCCAAGGCTTTGGAAGAAAAAGCCGAACATTTGTCTGGGGGTCTTTTATGCTGGGAATGTGTCCCTCTATTTCCTTGGAAAAACCTTTACATTTGGAGAAGCTTTAGCAAAAATATTCAGTTTGCACATGGCAGGACATTTGCTAGTAATTCTGTCTCTAGCAGGCTTTACAGTTTGAATAGAACTGCCTCAGAGAATTTCTCCTTCCAGAAACTGCGATCACTGTGGTACAAAGAAACTGAGTGCACAGTGGTGTTGAACAAACTCTAAACACCCACCACACAGGCACTGAATAGCCAGACAGAGGAGCTGGAACCATGACTTACAGATGAAGGAAAGGAAAAAGAATGGGATGAAATAGAAGCTAAACAATGGAGAGATAGAACAGACACTAAGTTGGAAGGTAATTGGGTAGGAACTCATGTAAGAGAAGGTAGGCAAGAAACTGACCGGCAAATGCACGCAGAATGACACCAGGACTATTTATGAACCTCAGGAACTAGAAGAGGCAAGAAAACTGTTTTGAGAAACTGAAGAAAGGAAAAAAGAGGAAGGGAAAGAACTATAAGCTGGAGAAGACAAAGGCAGGTTTTGGAATGAACAACTATTGTAAAATTTGAATAGAAACAATTCCTTTCCACACACCCCATTTTTTCTATAACTGCATTCTATTGGAAAGGAACCACAAAACCCATTGGCCACATGTTTCTTATCTTTCTCTTGTGGCCAGTCCATAAAGAGGGTGACAGCCTAGCACAATGGGTCAGTTATCCAATGGCAGAGACTTGCTTACATGCTGAAGGTTTCATTATCACTGACAGCCACAGCACTGTGGCGAAGACGAGCTGCTTGTTGCAGAACTTGATAGGGACCCACCAGAAGATGAAGGATGGTCTCCCAGTAAAAGCAGACAAGTATTATTCTGGAAATACAGACACTATTCCTATCCCTGCTACAATTCCTTTGTGCTAGTAGGCAATGCTTAAGCCAAAACTTTTCAGACACAAAACTCCTTCTGCACTAATTTCTGGGCACTTAGTCTGTGATTCTGAGTGATTCCTCAGAGCTGCAGATGAAGTCATCCAGGCAACTGAAGACCCATATACTAATAAATGAGCTATGATGGGTTTCATAACAGGTACTCAATCAGATGGGAACAGACAACCCTCATTGGATTGATCTCTCTTTAGCCAAGGTCCTCATCTTTAAAAATGAGGCTACTGTCACCACTGGAATGCAAGATTATTCCATTTCATCAAATCTGATTTTAAAATTCAAGTAATTAAATTTACATCACTTCTTTTGATAACTGTTCTTCCTATCAATGGCTGTCTGGAAGAGGACTATATATTTCCAGCAACATCTCCTCAGACAACCTATATGTTTCTTCTCATTTTTGAATATCCTACTAAACAGGGATCCAGGACAGAGGGCTCAAAAACAAAGTATCAGGAAAAAGTCCCACCCTGTGTGAATGTGGTGCAAGATTAACTTCTTAAAAAGAACTGTGTAGCTCTTGAACACAGGCTGCACCCTTCCTGAGAGCAGAATGAGGCTGACTGGAAGCCAGTTATTAAGTACTGGGCAGAGCTAGAGTTACATGAACTCTGGACAGAATGGAGTTTACTGGGACAAAAACTGACAAATACTGATATTTCAGTTGAGCTGGAGACCATTTTACCGTACCTACTTTCTCATGATGCAAATCCACTTCAGTTTTGGTGGGTTCTTTCAAGTTGCAATTGTAGTCTACAGCAAAATACTACTTCAAGTAATCATACTATTACTCTATCAACACAACCTCCTTTTTCATTTGTGAATATCATGTCCTCTATCTCCACCCTAAAACTTGAGCAACATTTCCAAACAAGAATATGCTAACATACTGACTTATACTTTGCCCCTTTCAGGAGAGCAGCGTTAAAGAACAGAAAGCTAGCTAAGGTAACTGAACAGAAAAACTGGCAAGCAACGACAGCCTGGTTCCTCAGCACTCACTCTGGCCACTCCTTCACAGCCAACACAGTGTTGTGGGCAGAGAGGAAATCGAACAGGCATAAGGTAACAACCACTCTTGAAACAACTCTTATTTTGGAGGTAAAACCTGTTTCAAAAGCAACAGAGGGGAGGGAAAAGGTGCAGTTTCCTGGACTCCAGATAGGGATTAAAAAATGTCTTGGACATACCAAAACTTGAAAGGCTGCACTGTGCAAAACTTCTCACCTCTTTCAGTTGATCAGCACTTCCCCATGATGCTGACCGCTGATGTGACCTCTTTTCTGCTCCCTCTTCAACCCAACAGCTAGGTGTCTAGAGGAGAAAAAAAAAAAAAAAACAAAAAGGAAAATATACCGTATTGAATTCTCTAGATAAGAAAACTGACACAAATTATTGCTTTACTGTTTCTGCAGTGTCAGAGAACAGGCATTATAGAGTGCCTGAATAAATTAAGAATAAAGAATAAATTTCAGGATCAGATATGCAGCAGTAACAGTCTCAAATAATAATAAGAACAAAATATAGAAAACTAAGGCTTTGTAAACTTGCATTTACACAGAATGAGGACTACACATTACTGAAGAAGGTATCAAAGGCCTGGCAGTCACAGAAAAATTACCTGGCTACTGCCATCCGTGCTTTGGTATTCGTTTCTTGTTTGTATTCAGTGGACAGTTTAGAAAGCCACACAATAAAATAAATAAATACATAAATAAATAAATAAAGTGCACAAACAAACTCAAACACCAAAAGCCAGGATTCACTTCTCCCACATGTCTTCCTTAATCACTGAGCAATCACTAATCAATTCCTTCTTGTTAACTTTGAATTGACACAGAGTTTGATACACTTTTTTTTACTTTCAGCACTGACCTACATGAGCACAACAGTGACAGGAAGACCTTTTCCAGTGTTGTGCAAGCCCAAAAGTGTCAGGACTGTCTCTGGATGTAGGAGCTATAATGTTAAATCCCAAAGATTGAGAAGAGTCTGGGAGCCAGATCTCCCAAATTCACCATAAGACTATTATGAAATTGAGGCTATGCACCAGCATTTCTGAACAAGGGAGTCTCTGGCTGCCAGAGGAGCAACGGGACATCTAAAATCCATGGTGAGCTTGGGTATGAACCATATAAAACTCAGGGCTTGAGGCACATATATAAATTTGTGACCGATGCCACTAGAAACAAGGCAAATTTGGCAGCGAGTTTTTTCAGGAAGACCACTGCTGATACACCTCCAAGGGAGGCAGAACCCCTGCCGAGCAGGAAAGACAGGATCTGGGATCCACCTCCCTAAAGAACTTCCTTCATATACATGGAAACCCTGTTTCTCCACAGCCTTCCTTATTCTTGCTTCCTCTCTAGGGCGTAGAACCTTCTGTAGTATCCACACATGTAGCAGACACTATTCTGTTCAGGAAAGAAGCACCGCCCTGGAGAATACCACAAAAACAGCCTGTGCAGCTCTTCACCCTCACTGCCCTGCAACGAGAAGGTGGAAGCAGCCTTCTGGGGCCAGACCACCTCAGCCAAGCACACCAGGCCAGGCATCATTCAGCACCAAACTGTAGTTTTGGAGCACAAGCAATACCTTCATAATCACTGCACTAGCATAGTACTATACAGCAGACCAGCACCTAACTTGTAACTGCTGACATGGAACGTGCTAAGACAGTTTGTGTGCATGGGCCTACATATCCTACTTGTGTTTTCTGCCAGCCCTGCAGTTTCCATGTTTTTAGTGTTTTTTTCCCTCAGTTATTTTTAAGCCACCAGGAATACTTCCACCAGAGGCCCAGCAAGCTGAGTGGGAGATCAGAAAGCAGAACGGAAAAAAATCAGTAATGAAGTTTTTGCTGCATGTTCCCAGGAAAGAAAAAACAAGTCTTTATAGAAGCTATGGTCCTGTGTATTTATTATATGACTATTTGTGTGTGTCTGAGGAAGAAGCTAGAATATAATGTGGTTATGAAAATGAAATAGCAAGAGTGAAGAGTTAAAACTTTTATTTAAATCTATAAGGAAAATAGAGGAATTCCTCAACAGGGGAAATTTGCTTCTATTTTAAAATCATCGGCTTTCGTAGTTTCACAATTTACTTCCCCAATTTAAACTGCCCTTTTCTTAAAACATTCTACTACATCCCAAGCACAGCTCGTACTATACCCTCATACAAAACCAGAAAAAGATCAATGCAAAGGGAATTCTTTGAAAATTTATCTTTCAAAGAGTGTTTCCTGAATATAACATTGCTCCACAGTTTGGGAACGACTTCAGGAAGAAGTAGAAACAGGCATTTCAGTTGCTTTAATATTTACCTGTATTGCAGGAGGGTGTACCTGGGATCACTACAAGCCCATAGCCTTTCAACTACACCTTAATAAAAAAACCCAAAAAGACATCAAGTGTCTCAAATGGCAAAGTGAGTTTCTCAGCAAAGAGAAGTTGTTTAAAAAAAAAAAAAAACCCAAACCATATGTACAGAGCAAGAGCTTGCCTGTATTTTTTAATAAGCACAGATATCGATCCAAGTATCAAGGACAAGAACAAACCAATAGCAACACCCTGAAAAAATTCATCAATAACCTAGTGACTGTTAGAAGAGAAAGATTGGAATCCTTATATTTTAGCTGATTTAATCAGAAATCAAAAGTAACAAATATAAAACACCCATTCTCTTAATACTAAATTTTTTCAAATAATGCATTGACACTCCTCTACTCAAATACCATCTCCCCTGAGACAAGGATTACACAGCTCTTTTCAATCTCTGGTAAATTGAGTCAAGTCACAACCTTTCAAAATATACATGCAAGTATCAGTATACAAGGGGCAGACTATTTGTGTCCCTCAATTTATCTACAGTATTAGATTACAAATACTATAAAGATGTTCCTAGCACAGTATTGAAGTCAGGCAATGTTATGTTAATGTGTTATTTATATTCAGATGGAAAAGAAAAAAGGTTAAAAAATAACACAACATAAGCAGTTACCAGATTATAACTTGCCAGTCATCTTCAGACGCTAAAAATTTCCACTTATAATACACTGTAACCCACATTATATGAAGACAAGTTTGGGGTTTGTAACCCAAAATCCTCAAATTCATGCAAAAGCTTTAGAAAAAAACCAAACAAACCCCAAAATCAACATAAAAAGAGTCCCACACTTCTTACATTCAAACAAAAATTCCACTTTCCTAAGTATAGCTCATGTACGAGCACCCTGCATACCACTTGAATGCTGTAATTTATATCATAAATAAGATGGGGGTGTGCAGCACCATTGATACACCACATTTCATAAAAATTGTTTTCCGGTCTTTATTTACAATTTCTACAACACAGGCTTATCCACGTAAGCCTCCATTTCAAGCTGCGAGTGTACTTCCCATGTGTTAAGCATATTAAAAAAATGATAAAAGTAAAAAAGTAATTCAAAACTATATTTGAAAAAAAAAAAATATTTCTGAATCACAGTAAATGAAACGGAAGTTTCTGCACCTCGAGTCAGAAGCACAGTAAGACAGGTCATTAGCACTATCAGCGAAGCTGGTAATATTTCAGAGCTGAAATAAATTTACAGCATCGCTTAAGAATGAACCGAACTTCATGAAACTGAAGGATTATTCCTGCAAGTCTATGTTCAGAAATTAACACTTAAAATATTTTAGGAGAAGAACCTTGAAAATATTAAGTAATACACACTGCAGCTTCAGCAGGAGGATTGCTGTTATTTCAAAACGTGAACGTTCACAGTCCCAATTTCAGTTGACACAATGCTTAAAGCATGCGCATGGGATAGGACATGCTGAGAACACCACATCTGGTTGCTCTCTTCAGTCTTAGTGCAAATCACAATTACCATTGTTCTAACTCACCCAACCTTGTGCAGATTAGCATTTCTTCCAACATGTTTGGTAATTCTGCGCTTCTTTTCCACCCATATCAGGGACATACACCTACATTCTTTACATTTAATTTAATTCAGAATGACTGCATGGAGTACCAACCTACCCAAACCTAAAACAAGACTGAATTACTCTATCTCACATTTTATTGCCAGCCCTTCACTCCAATTACAATATCTAGTCTGAATTCCAGATTAACTACATTGGGGGATGGGTGTAAATATTAACACAAGCCCTGGTTTTTCTAGGGAAGCAATTATGTTTCTGAAGAACTTTCACATTCAAAAGAAACACAGTAACAGCAGCAGGAGAGAGAAAGTCTGACAAGTCTTCAGATGCTTCTAAAGCATTCAAAGGCTCTCAAGAAATTTTACAGAAAGAAACAGCCTGGAGTTGGAAGTTAATTTGACTATAGATGATGACTCTTCTTAAACACCAGAAAGTTAGAATCATAAATTGATAGTTATATGACATACATCTCTTACTTTTCATCCCTTCCACCCAAAGTATGTCATTGTACTATTCCATGAAAGCAGTAACTGATACACCAATGTAAAAGCTTCATGTAATTCAGCCTCCTGGTTTATGATGTTAACTTTTAAGCAACAAAATTTTTTCCCAAAAGAAAACAAAACATTACTCAGGTGACTAATGAAAGCTAACTACATTAAAGCCTCGACCCACACACAAGAACAACAAAAACATATTTTAGCTAAGCATTTCAGATTATTCTTCACTCTATGCATTACTCTTCAGATTAGAGAGAAGTAAAAATTCTGAAAGGTATTTGCAAACTTTCTTAATTTCTGTTTGTATAATATTCAATTGCATTATACAATGAAAAAGGCATATCCAGGCATACTGGAATCCAGTTGAAGTTATCATTGAGGGGGATGATAATCCACTTAGTAATTTGTTTTTTTCTCTGTATTATTTAGTCTAAGGAAGATTAGATGAACTTTAACTGGAAACATCTTTTTTCTGACATCAACATTTATTTACCTCCAATCTCTTTTTTTTATCATATAAAAATATTTTAAATTATTTAGCTACTGCCAAATAATTACATTAAACCAACTATGACAATTATCCAAATGTTTCCGAAGATTCTGAGGTTAGGCATAGCTATTTCAACACTGAATTATTCCTTATAGTAAGAAGGAGGAAACACATGTACATGTACAGCATGAAGGAGAAGTATACAAACTTGCTCCATCAGTGCTCCCAACAGAGATGGAAAAAAATGGGGAAGGAAACTATTCAGAGTTTTAAATAGCCTTAATAAGAAGTTTAAAATATACTGAAAAGGAGCGGGAAACAGGACAGTGGGGAAACCTAGGAAAGGGATCACGAAGTATACCAACACATAGCAAGTTCCTATAATAGTAAGCTTCCCTCCATTTCTGAAATAGTTAATACTAAATAAGGTGCTGTATGTTTGACTATACAAAACTTGTTGCTTCTTAAAGATTGGATAGTTGTATGCATATGCACACATGCACATGAACATAAATGCATGCAGAATCCTGAGAAATCTGGAACTGTGTGTCACAATACATACTGTCACAGTATGTTTTTTCCAAAATCAAAGGTAACAAACTTACTTCAGTGTTTTCAGTCAAAACACTCAAGATAGGTAAGAGGAACACAGAAATACAACCTATAGCTACTATCAAGATGCAACACAAAGAAACAAAATTCTGTTTCCTCTCTTTAAATAATAAAATTATTATTTAAACAATAATCCTGGATTAATTTTAGAGAAAAAAAGAAACCTTTTATTCATGAGCATGTACAGCTTCAAAAAACATAAGTGAGAAACAAGGACTTGGGATAAAACTCATTAAATGTTCATGTGATCATGATGAAGACCAGAATCTGACTCATGTTTTTTTTAAACACAAGAATTTTAAGAAACTTAGAACAGTCATAATCACCACCTTCACAAAATGGCACAAAATGTGGATTTTAAATTAATGTTTAATTAGAGACAAAGAGTACCCTTGAAAGAGAAATAATTGTTCCGCCTACAATGTAAGTTATACCGACAGTATAAATGTTCGTGAGTTTGTTAGTAAAACAAGAGATATTTTATTCTCCAATGAAACATGTTCATACAAAAAACTGGTCTGTTGACTTTCATCATCTTGTTTTTATTTCTTTTGTATGTTACTGTCTTCCACTCTACTAAACTACCAAGTGCTGTTATTTTTAGCTACTGTAAGCTATATGAACTCCCATGAGCTAAACTGTTACTTAGCCAACAAACATGAAGTAGAAGTACTCATGCTGGTACCCAAGCAAAGAGTAAGTTTTTAATTCAATTTAACATAATTTGTCATGCATGCATCCCATCAATGACTTGGAACTCCTCTTTAGTTCTTGAAATTAGATCTACTTCAAATCCCACAGAGCTCAAACAACAAAAAAACCCACACAACCAAAACATGAGCCAGTATTTTATCAACTTCTAAAAGCCTCCCTAGTGAACATTTCATTTAAAAGCAAAAATACAGAATTCACTGTGCCAATCGCTATGCTTGTTACATTTATGTATTCATATAGTCCTGAGTAGTCAAGGCACATGTTTTTCCACTCAACTTAAACATTACTAAAACTTAATTTTTTCATAACTCAAATAAGAAGACAGCTAATATAATTCCTTGTTAGAAGACATCCACACAAATCCAAACCATGAAACTTCCCTGCCCTTATCCTTTTGCAATAATACTTCAGCTTGTAACAATAACAGTACCAGCTTTCCTCTCTGCTGAAAAGGTAAAACTTTTTTTTAACTCCCTGAGCTTTGTTTCTGAATGAGGCAAAAGGTGGCAGCCAACAGGTCAAATAACCTAAACACACACTTGAGCTCACTAGGAAAGCGATTTTACTGCCAAATACCCAGAGCTCAAATATTTATAAACCAAGTTTGTTTCTCTTTTCTGTAACTAGTGAAAAGGTTTGTTTGTGAATGTTTAAATATTCTAAACTTTCTATTCATAAGGGTATTTGGAAAATTTGATATGGATACATGTTTTAAGAGAGGGGTTAAGAAATAGAGTAACTACAAAGCATGCTACTGAAAAATCTCCTGAAGGGAAATTACGATTTCAAAAACAGAAAGACTTTCAAGGCATAGTATTGTGAAAGGAAGAAACCTTGGAAGTAAATCCAGGATTAAAAGCTTTTTAGGTAGATCTTTCATGACAGTAAAGATCACTGCTGCTTCTTTTTTGCTAAAACTGGCTGGCTGGCTGAGTACAACACAAAGACAGCATTTTCTTAAAGGGTCCCACCACAGTTTCTAAAGGTTTCCTCAAACAAATTTAATCTTCAGATTCCAAAATTCATTAAATACAATTTCTGGAACAGACAGATCTTTTTTCCTTTTCTAAGCTTTCTGTGCTCATCTTTCCGCCATGAGAGGACTTCCTGTGTTGCATTACAGTGCATTTTAAAGACACTGAAAATAATTTATACATTCTAACTTGTCTTGAGAAATAAGTATTTCCCAGATGACTCGCATCACACCCTAGTAACAACACTGAAAAACCAAGAACGCAGCTCCTTTGGTAATAATTTGGGGGGTTTAGAATTATGTATTTTTTACCTGTTTGATAGCGATCACCTTTGTGAGCAACAAGCATCAGCATGAGGAGGAAGCAGGCAAGAAATAATGTTCACCTTTATAGCCAAAGAACACTGGAGCACAATTAATATTACAGCAGCCTACCTGCCAGAGATTACTACTAAGGACAGAGCCATGAGGAGTATCCAAGGGTATCAGGCCATAAATAATCTCAGTAGCCTTCCCTTTGAAGCTGGTGGTAATGCTCTTGTCCTGATGTCTGGCTTCAAGAGGAAACTCTTCCACACAGCATTTTTATTTGTCTTTCTTGCTATCAAGCAGCAGAGGGAACAACTCAAGACCGTATTGCATGCTCACTCCCAGCTTCCTCTTTTTGATTTCCCCGCTAGTGACAAACTGATCAATTCTTAGCAGTAACCTCTCTCCTCCTCGCCCCACACACATACATTTTTTGAGACCCACATATTTATTACCACACTTAAGTAAAATCTTTAGCTTGCCAGCCACTACTGCTATGGAATATATGTTGGGGTTTTTTTAAGTAACATTCAGAGCAATTTTGCATATAGTAGCTTCAAAATAAAACAGATACAAGGCTGAGATTGAAATCTGCTTATTTAGCCTCAACAGAGCTGCCCATACACAGAAAATTATTTTTGACAACTGTTTCCTAAAAGCATAAAAATATAAACTGGCACATACCATATTACTGATACTGATTTAAAAAAAGCCAAACCTGTACCCTATTTTAAGGCTTCATATTTATAATAAAATTAAGTGAATCCACATTTCTTCAGAATTAAGTTGAGCTAAGATTCCAGATCAGGTGATAAAAGTATTATGAGGAAGACATCAATTACATGAAACATCTCTGTTGTCTTATTTTACAGCTTTTACCTGAGTAGATTTATCTTTCATACATGAAGGGTAGTGTACATGGGGATCACGTGGCCACTGTCCTGTGAGGTAAGGTCCTGTTATTGTGTCCAAAGAAGAAGTTCGCCTTATGGTACCAGAAGTTCTGATTTGCTGGGATTTTGGCCTGTCCACTGTAGAAAACCAGAACAAAATCAATAAAAAAGTCAGCCTAAATTTGATGTGAAATGTTAAAAGCTAACTCTGACACACAATGGCAAGAACATGTCAGAAACCTTTGTCTAAATGCCAAGCTGGAAAGAATGCCATCACATTAAAGCAAATAACATCAGACAAAGGAGGAAAAGAAAATACAAAAGGGAAAACTTAACAGTTGCAAACAATAACACTTAAGAGTGTTCATCTCTGCAATGAACTGGGCCACTTATATGTTTTCATCAACAAAAAACACTGAGCAAGTTTAAATGCAGTGAGGATGCAACTCAGGAAAGCCAAACACATAGAAATAGAAAATGTAACATAGTATCAGTACTGGGTTTGTTTTTTTTTTAAACTGGGTTTGTTTTTTTTTTTAAGTCGGCTTGCTTAGCTTTCTAAATACTAAAACACAAATCATGACAAAAAATGTGATTCCTACAAAGACACATCCACTTTCTTGCTCTCATATACATCATTCCATATTATTTACAAGCTCCCAATACAGGCCTTAGCAAGCTGAAAGTATGTGACTGTGTATTTCCCTCTAACACAGCTCAGGTCAAGGCAGCTACCATGTTTTATCTTCATTCATCACAGCGGCTGCAATCTTTGACTCCTCCCTGTACTTTTCTTCCCATATACCTAGATCATGGCATACTTTTTCCTGCATTTCATTTGGAAAGCAGAAAGTAAGGTGATTCATGAGATTGATGTGGGAAAGAACAGAATTTCACAGCATGCTCTCTGGATCATCTTGCTTTATCCTTTAGGCAAAATTACTTCATATACTTATTTTCTACACTTCATGTAAGCCAACCTGAGCTCCACATTGCAGCTAGTGTCTATTTTGCTCACCCCTACTCAAAGAAGTTTGCAAGTTAGATTACTTTGAACTTAGTCATATGCCATGCACTGGCTGACCCACCAAAATCCTTCTCACTTCTTAGAACTTGAGAGCAGACGTGCTAGCACACTTCTGAGCCCAACCATGGCCACTAACCTCCATAAGCATTTTCTCTTTGTGCATCATCTACAACTAACTCCTGGATCTCAAAAGGCAGATTCTATAACCAATCCTTTATATAGCATTCAGATTAGGGCATAGCTTGCACTAACACACATGCTTTTAGTATTATACATGAACATGATAATATTAGATCATTTTAGGAAAACGTAGAGCTGCTGAAACACTTCATTAGCTACTCATTTTAGATGAACAGTTCTAAATAAAGCCATGAATTGGGAAGTGTAATAGTAAATCATGCTGCCTTCATAGAATATAATTGCTTTGACTGCCTTAGCTATAAATCGAATCCCTACAATTTCAAACAGATCTTCCATCACAGGATTTCAACTGTGACAAATCTGTATTTTACAAAAAACTTTGAACTATTAAAAGTAAAGAAGCCTGAAATCCAAGATAAAGGCAACAAATTTTTAACATAAAACCTGTATTTACTTATGCACTGAAACACATTGTACATAAAAGGAGAGTACCTACAAAGCATTCTCCCAACCTTCACTGTCATGCTATGGCACTATGCTACTCTTGGGTAGCCTGAGTTTTGAAAATTTCTCCAAAAGGTCTGTTCATCAGATATATATTGCATGCAAAAGCTATCAGGAATTTGTCAAATATCTAAGCAGTTAAGTATGTTCTAAAAAACAACTTTTCAAACAAGTTAAAGACTATGTAAACAGAAACTGAGAAGATAATGCCTGAAGATACAGAAATAAGGACAAGCATCCCCTTGTAAAGTCTACATTAAATAGTTTCGCTGGAAAAAAAAAAAAAAACAAAAAAAACCCCAACACACAAAATACATACAACCAGAGAATGAACTAAGGTCCATGTCTTGTTCTACACCCAGAGGAAAGGCAACAGCAACGCCAAAATGAAAAACTCACATAATTCCATTACAAACATCAACAAAAGTTACTATATTTTTCCACAGTAATCTTGGAAGTAGGCTGCTAAACCCTAAAGCAAGGAGAGGGAAAAATGAAGATGAAGTCTCATAAGACCCTACTACTCTTCAGTATTTTTTTGAACAAACCACTTCTCAACTGCATAAACAATCCAAGTTAACACTAATTTAATACCAACCCTGCTCTGCTCGTCTGTGTTCCTTCCATCTACTTTGAAATGGCATGCAGAGATGTGTGAACATACCTAGCAAAGAAAACTAAAATGTACCCCAAAAAAGTCATAAATACATAGTTTTTCCCATTACAGGCAGAGCTGGCAAAATACAACAGGCAGAAACAACCCCAGGAGAGCCAGACGGAACAACAGGGTTGCAGAAGCACTAAGGTCTGTTCAATAACAGTTTCAACTCTCACTCTTTCATGACATACCCTCAGATCATGAAAAATAAAAAAAAGGAACCTATAAGCATGAGATTTGAAGGAACTTCTGCGAATCAGCATCTGACAAAATGTCTTGTACACTAATATACATAAAGATGACAGAATGGCGCAGAGAGCAGTGCTGAACTGGATCACAACAGTGGTGGCTCAGATCAGCTTAAATTGTTTTCCAAATATTAAAACTGCTCTCAGGATTTATTTCTTAATTTTGTTTTTCTCACCTCACTATAAATCTGGCTTCCTGCTACTCTGGGCAGCTACTACAGAACTTTCACTTCTCCCCAAACTTTCATTACCAATGGGATTTTGATGCTACCATCATGAATATTCCATTCCAAGGCAAATCACTTTCTCCAGATGGAAACCTATGCTCCAGTTTTCTCACAGAAGCAAAAAATAAAATATAAAATAAAATAAAATAAAATAAAATAAAATGCATAAAATACCACCTGACATTCAAAGCCCTTCAACATCTCTTTAAGTTAACCAACAGACCTTAGCATTCAGAAATGCTTCATCCATATTCAGAAATTTCTAAAGGTACAGTCTGATTTTCCCCAAGTTTCAGATTATATCTCATCTGACCATACAGAGTGCGAGAATGGATTTTACTGCAGTGGTAAGTCAGAACAAGTCTTCTTCAGTGATGTTTGACGTACCTCACAAGGAGCTCAGCTCTACCTCCAGAACAAGTACACTCAGGAACACAGCACATAAGCACATAGATAACCTGAAAGTTATCTAGTAATTACAAAAGCAAGATATGAGGTATTTTGCCTTCCTATGAGCTTACATGTTATTTAAAATATGCTACAAGTTTTAACGACATCTATTCAAGGGCTATTGCTATATATTTCTACTTATAAATGATGTTACACAAAATGACACAAGGGCCACCTCAATACTACAGCTGGTGAAATTCTGTGTGATCCTACCTCCCAGCAGGAATCAACTAAAATAAACTGCATGAAATCATGAAATTATGGTTCTGTACGCTGCATTGAGAGACAAAAGAATTCTAGTTATACCACCTAGACTGACTGAAAAAAAGGTTTACATTTCTCTGCCAGCAAAATGTAATTTAGTAAGAGACTAACACATGACAGCTCTTTTCAAAAGGACATAGGGCTCAAATAAAACCATCTGCTACAGCTCTAAAATGAAGAGATTGCTTTCCCATCCACCATAGAGGCAGCTAACCTGAACATTATCTCAAAGCCATGTTCATAGTCCATTTTAGCTTAAATAATGCTTTCTGCACACGTGCAATGACGAAAATCACCTGCAGTAGAAGAGTGAGACTGACAGCTAGCATTGGTACCATTGTAATAATTGCTTCAGCTAAATCCACCGGAGCTCATCTGTCAGCATCTTTTCTTCCCATTTCACTCTCAGCAGTTAGCAGATGCAGTTCAAATTTGGCCAAAACTTTTCCAGTCACATTCCTGCATGGATATATTCAGCTTAAACAGACTAAAATTATCGTAAGAACTTCTCAGATGACACAGATTCCTTTCAAGTTAAGTGAAAAACATGAAATAAAAATAAAATTCATTGTTTCCTAAAACTAGGAGTATTAATATTGCCAGCTCCTTATCAATGTCAGTTAACTGTGACACACTCCTGCCAAAATGCTAGACAACATTCCTGCAGTAATATCTTGATTTTTTTCTTCAAAGTTCACCTATAACTTAAACTATTTACCCAAGACAGCCAACTCATGACACCATGAAATAGCAGTACTGAATTCCACAAGAAAGCTCAATAAGATGTTGTTCAGTTCAGTTACTAACACTCCGCAGAGCCTTCTGGTTCACCTTCAGAGCCGCTAGAAGAATGAGTTCCCAAGCTTTGTTCTCATCCATTCCTAAAGAATTTCAGATTTTACCTAGGAAATTAATACCAACTTCAGAAGAATTTCCTGCAAAAACACAGAAGACTCTTGGAAGGACTCACTTTGATGAATATCCTAGTCTGCTTAAGACTCTTTTCAAGAGCCCCAGAGTCAGAGTTCAAGCTGTCTGGCTTGAAGAAGATGCAGAGACTAGATATCATGCTATGAAGGAGTATATATTTTTGGACATTCTTACTAGGCAAAACCAATTATCCAGAGGTGCCTGTGTGAATGCCTCTTAAATAATGAAGCACGTGGGAATGCAGCATGGGAAATCATAAACTAGAAACAGAAAACTGAATATTAATGAATGGTGACCCACAGTGACTACTAAGAATGATGGCCCAATACTGAGGTCATGTTTACCACAGCAGCAGCTGATGATTGATCCCCCCATGTCTAGTCAAGTCCCCTCCTTCAGTTACATCTTCTACAAGCATGAAAAGGAATACTTCACCCTTGCTTGCTTTGGACAATGATTTCTTGAGTATTACAAAAGTACACTTTCAGATACAAGAGAAGGAATAGCCTCAGAAGAGTCTGATCAAGGATTTTTCCCACTTTTGTTTGTTTTTCCAGTGAGTACATAGTGATACTGTACTGATTCCTGAACATATATTTGACTGGTCTTTCCCACCTCCAATTAGGTAGGTAGGTGGACAAGCTGGTGTAGGTTTATTTGCAGAACTCATCGCTATGACTTTGTGAGGAAAAACACTGAAAAATGGGGATTTAGATGACACTCAAAAAAAATATTTCAATCTTCATTCTCAAGAAGGCGTTTCTCCTGCAATTGGAGCCAAAATCTGTCATGAAAAAGATTAACAAGGGATTTGGGGTCCCTAGAAGTTTTACTCCACAAGATAGATCTACTGGCTCAGAAGACGTTTCCTAGTTGCCAGTAACTGATGGACTTGTGTCTGACCCAATCTGCAAACTGGCTGAATGGCTGCATTAACAGTTCAGAGTGGTGCAGAACAACAAAGAGCATACTGTTTGCTACATACTATTTAGACAAAATAACAAAAAATAGGATTTTAAACAGCAACTTAAAAAGCACAGCACCCTAATATGTAATTGAATGGAAAAAATGTCATTGCGCTCTTCCTTCTGTAATTTCTAATTAAATCTCTTTAATAACTTAAAACAAAATATTTTTTTCAAACATGTAAAATGCAATACAGTGTTTTGCTACCAAAAGGATATTTGTAGGAGGATATAATAAGAGATGGTCATTTTAAGTTACTTTCTGATACATCTTAAAATACTATACATTCATTCAGCTCAGTAAAATGTCTCTCTGTTATGTGCACTACACTGGTTTTGACTCGGTTTTATCAACTTCAGAAATTATTCCCTAATTTCTATTTTTCGAAACCAATACAGAGGAATACTAAAAATGACGGGGGATGACATTATGAAGTAACTAAACAGACTGACACAATCCACTCTTAATTATCTTCTCATTATTCATAACACTGAATCAGCAAAAATAAAGGCATGGAATAGCACCATAATCTTACCAAGCCTCCAGCAACCAAACTGAATATGCACAAAGCAGTCCACTTGAGATTTGAGACCTTTTCAGAGATCGAGATCCCTGAAGGATGTGCCTTCTATATCCAAAATTCTTCAGGAAAGGAAGAAAGAAAACAAACAAGCAAGCAAGCAAGCAAGCAAAAACAACAACAACAAAGGGTCACTTAACAGACTGGTAGTCATGGCAAATTCAAGTTTTTTACCTGACAAGATTTACAAGAATTTTAACTGAACTACATTAAACAGCAAGTCTATCAATACAAGAGGTAACCTATACTGGAAAAACAAACCATAACCAAACCAGCTTGTTCTTTCAAAGGAAAACTGTAGACAAAGGGTTTATAGTAATCGACCATATTGAGTTATCATTTATAGCCACCATGACTTAAGCCACCTACAAACAGAAGAGGTCTTCCGACTAGTCATGGAATCTAATGGGTAGATGAAGGCATTTCCTTCCATCCACTCTATGCATGACTCTTCAAGGACGTACAGCCCTACTCACATAACTGCATGGGAAGGCACAGTGCTCAGAGCTAGACTATAGATACGTGGATGAAGGGGCACACATGGATGGATTTGTAAGCATACAAATTTAACTGGACCTATGGCCGACTCAAAATCTTTGTTGCCTTGTGCTTGCACGATGAAGCATGGTCTCTGCCTCATTTCCCTATTCCATCCAAGTACAGGTCATATAAAATGTGACTACACATAACTTTCAGAAGTCTGACTTTGTTCATGGCAAAACTCCTGTGTTTAAAATGAACACTATCCTTAGAGATCAAGCATAGAAAGAATGCTCTTATCTCAGTAAGCAAAGTAAACAAAGTACAAGGAAGAAAGCTTCAGCTCTCCAAAACTAAGTCGTTCTTCTAACAAAGATTACTGCTGGCATGTATAGGACCTATATACAAAAGACGAAGCATTTAATATCACAAAAGTCTGCTTTGTTCAACAGATGTGACCTACATACTTCTACTCTAATAGAACACCAGGTAGGTAAAAAATACAATTCCAAATCTGAAAGATTTTTATGTATTTCACATTTTTAAGGGGCATTTTTCTTTCAAATTTAAACACTATACAAATACCTAAACTTGGTATCATTTAATAAATCACCTAAGAATTGTTCCTTTAAAAAGCTAAAACAAAATTGATTTGAGCTCAGGAGTAGCTGGGAAAAAGAGCACGCTGAAACACACAACCACTTATTAACTGTTGTGCACTTCTACAGGAACAGAGAATTTTCATCATTTTAGTCTGTTAATTTAGATCTGTTGAATGATAAATTTATCCAATATTGAGAAATTAACTGGGAACCAAACAGAGCACTGAAGCTGTTGTTTTTTCCTTCTTCCAGTTTATTAATCATTAAAATCTTGGAGAAAATTATGAACACATGCAATTAATTCAGTAACTAAAAATAGTACCACCTTTGTTGAATAAACTTGACAACTCTGAAGGGATTGTTGGTGGTGGTATAATGATACTAACAATTTAACAAAATGTAGAAAAGTGAGGGGTTTGTATACCTTTAACTAATTCCACTTTCCATCAAAATGCAGCTGGACATATTGGGAATAAAAACCCTTAAAAAACACCCAGAAGGCATGATTCACCACTATCACAATCAAAATACACAAAGAACTGTAATCAATGTACAATAGGCTATACAATGCCATCATAATGATCACCAATGATGAGAGATAGAAAGCATTCTCCTAGATAGAGATGATTATACTGAACAAGAATAATACTTTTGTGAAAAAGTAGAAACATAAAACCAGATTAAAACTGATTGCTCACATCAGGCTGCCCAACTTCGCTGATTAAATAAATTATCTTTCCATTATCATTAAGTCATAGAAACAAAGGACTAGAAACAACTTCCTAAACCAGAAGCCCAGCTCTCAACTATCACTGACAAAACACACATAATCACTTAACAATTACAGACTCAGTCTTACAGCACCTGGCTATTTTGCCGCCCACAATTTCTATTGGAAAAATAATGCTGATTTTTGTTCTCTGATGGTGTCAGGCCTTCTTATAGTTTTCCACATAAACATTTACATTGTGAAACCAATCCACCCATTCACATCCCAGCACAAATTTACAGTTCTTCCTTCCCACCTCTCCATCCCCTTCCCTGCCCACCTGGATTCAGAGAAAACAACTGTATTTTCATTTAGAGCACATTCTTTTCATCGCCACACAGTTTAGTCTGCCCACTGTTAGTGTAACCTAGCAGCCCTTCTCCAAGTCTGCTCCAGTTTGATTTTACTTTTCTGAAAATGTGGAGCACCAGAACTATGAGCAGTTTCCCAATGTCTCAGCAGGCCTCAGTGTTGCTCATTTGTGCACGATCTCACCTGTGCCCAGTACTTTCTCAGTAACCTCATGTTGGCAGTTTAGAGATCCCACTACCACTACCACCCTCCAGAACCTTCAAATTACAAGCCCCCCCCTTAGAGGAAAAGGCATTCTGTCCAAGTATAACCTCACATGCGTAAACCTCAATTTTTTTGCTTTTAAATCTCACTCTTTGTAATTATGATGTCAATTCCCAAGGTCCTTCAACTCTTCTTGCATAATCTTCCTACGTACTAATTAAATTTCTCAAAATTCATCAATGGTTACATCACTCTAATTTTAAAATCTGCCTAAGCAGATAAGACCTACTTCCCATCCAGAAAAATCAGTTCTCTTATCAAAACCACCAGGTTCGCGTGACACAATTGGGAAAGCCCATTTTGCACTTCAACATCTCTTCCTGCTTTCCCCCGTTCCTTGGGATTTCTCCTGAAGTCTCACCTACAACCTGAGTTAGACCAACAGATCTCTGTAATTCAGAACTGGACTCAACACCATACTTGGCTATCTATACTCAAATGGCATCACCACCTTTTCAGAAGATTGCCTTAGAAATCTGAAGGTAAGCATGAACTTCTGAGTAGGCTTTTCTAGAATCCTGCAATAGAGATAACCAAATTGACTTTATTAAAATATGCAAATGAATTTATCATACTCTTGGTAATTTCTAATTCCAAATTACCCCTCTCCCTTTTCTTTTTTGGTGTTTTTGGTTTGGTTTTTTTTAATCTTCCTGAGTTAAAAATCACAGCCCTTATTGGAAGTTAGTAACTCACACTTTGTTATGGTCAGTACAAAGCATTGAATAAATAGCTGTGCTATGGGATTTTTGCTGCCATTCCCTGAAGTTGATTTTGAAGCCGTACATACCATCAAATCAAGTCTTACATCATCCTTAATCTTTTTTTTTCCCTTGGTACCAAATGGTGCAACTACTTTTTCCTCGTGAAGTCCAAGCCTTTCCAGGTTTCAGCTAAGAAGAAGTGAAAAGATTCACTTCTGATTGACAATGTATCAGTCTTTTCTTAGTTCTTCCTGCTGCATCTTGCAGGCTCCCTGCTTATTCCTAACAGCCTTTTGGGGATGTGTCCATGCAACCAGATCACATCTTTGAGTTTTCCTGATGTTTTAAAGATTCCAATAGTGTTTACATTTTTCATTAAGACAGAACCTCTCTGTATTCATCAGAACAACCTTGTTTAGCCAAATTTTCAAACAATTCCCTTCTGAAATCTGAAGCAGTATTCCAGATTTTTTAATTTTAGAACATACCTTTATGTCGGAATTTTTTTTCTCTTGCTGTATATGCATGTAAATTTTATTATTAAAAAGGCCTAGTTGTAGAAAAATCTAACATTTATTGTATATACACTGCCAGCACACCCATTTCTTCTGCTTCTCTCAGATTTTGTGTTGTCAGATTAGCAATTCCCATCTTCAATACAGCTAAACTGAGTTTCTATTCTTGCAAACAAAAGATCTCCCTGCATCCTACAACTTCATATTAAGCACTATACACATCACTAAATAAAATTATGAGACTTCAATCCTCTTAATAGGCTAATTCCTCCTTTGGCAGAACTTAAGGTAGATGTATACAACAGTTCCACAAAATTAATATTTTAAACAATGTATGGACTGCACACTTCAGTACACAACTTGGTTTGAAAGCATGAGTCTCTCTGTTTCTACAGTAATGTCCAAAGGTTATTTGGATCTTCAGTGTGGACAGCCTCCCAAGTTGAGTATGTCTCTCCAGTCATTTCCTTGTATGGAAATTTCTGAAATACACATTACTTTTAAACATATATGAGTTAATTCCATTTTGCCCATGACAAATTTTTCTCTTCCAGATTAGGACTTTTTCTCGTTCCCCCTGAAAAGAACATCAAGTATTTCAAATGTATTTCATGGCTTCTTTGTAAGAGAAGAAAACATTACAAAGATTAATATTTGGGGCAGGGTATCTGATACAAAAAAGGAACCACTGAAGGTGAAATACCAGAGATATCACAGTATGAGAGTAGGCATGTGTCAGGGTATTCCACTATCAATTGCCACAATTAAGCAAACATGGCTATCAGTTAAGAATGAAAATTTTAAGGCCTTGAACACAAATTTATTCTGTGAAGACAGCTTCTCCTTTAACCTGGCAGCTTCCCAGCTACTGTGCAAACCTAAGCCTTATTCTGCATTCTTCAGCAGTTAGCTGATATTCTTAGAGTCACAATGTTCAAAGTCTATTCTGGGACACTCAGCAAAAATCCGGGTTTAATTTTTATTGAGCAAGTCAATTCTCCATTACTTTGAAAAGTAGAAAGTTAAGATATCACATATCACAAAAAATTTGAGTAATATATAATCTAGTGGATATGAAGGTGTGACACTTAATTGAATTGTATCAACACTGCAAAGCCACTTGGGTTTTGCAATGTACTTTCCAGGGCTCCAGACTGATCAGCTGACATGTGGCGCTGAATTCAGAGTGACTCAGTGTGCCAGAACTCCACTCACCAAACCCGGACTGCACCACAATGGTACCTGCTGTAGTCCTCAGTACCTTCTAATCCTACTGGGCTAATGAATGCTGCCATCCTGCGCAGGAAAAGTGGTATTGAGCCCTGTTAAATACCTACAGAGACCCATAGGTCTTGGAGAGCCACTCACATGCTGTGTATCTCTGTGGCTTGAGTTCTGGGAACATGGTGCGAAACTTTGAAGGTTTATCCAGCAACATCTCTGATCCAGCATGGCTACAGCAACTGTATGATTATCCCTGGAAGCTCTGTGTTCACAAACCTGGCATTTATATCTGTGCCTGGGTAACATGCTCCCACATAGCCAGTGGCTAACTCCATGTCATGCTTTGAAGAAGTGGGCTTTGTACTTACAGGCTCATTTCTGCAGACTAGGATTAAAAGAACTAGCTAGTGACTGAGTGCTGAATAACCATAATTTCTTTCCTGGTAAGAACACATTATTTCCAAACCACAATTTGGTTTCTAAATGGTGACAAATATCAACAAATTAGTTTTGATTGCTTTTAGTTAGTACTGCAGCCTAAGCACCTATATTAGAATGTTCAGGTTTTTCTAATCATGAAGCCTTTCTAAAATTGTTGATATTCAGGTAATCCAGCTAACCAACCTTCACAGAGTCTATCAGAACTCCAAAACAGGCACTGTACCCCAAAACACCAGATATTAAAAGGCACAGGATAAAACAATATCCATTTTGCCATACATCTAATCTGTTCACAACCAGGTGGTTACTGTTACAGAAAACATCTCCAAAAAGAGACATTAAATACTTAAAATTAAACTTCATACAGCTACAGAATGAGTTTCAAGTTTGTAGTATGAATGTCAGTTATCTTGCAATGACAGGTCAAGCCAGTTAGATGAGTGTTAATTCTTGAAATTCAGAAGTGTGTCTACAACTAATCTAGCTTAATGCCTCATGGTGAGAGTGTAGGAAAGAAGGATGAAGCTAAACCTCATTCATACAGGAAACTTGCACTGTTCAAGGAGTGGAACACTCAAATTATTATTCCAGTTTAGACTATCTCAAGGTGGAATACGAACAGAATACTCAACAATGAATTTTAGATTATTCAAAAGACATGATGGAACTGCTATTGTACTGTTCTTAGCCACCACTCTAATGAGCAAAATACAAGATACATTCTCCCTGAAAACAAAATATGCAGCATGGGTAAAACTAGATTCAGGTTGTGCAAAACAAGTGGCATATAAGGACCAGTGTTGTTATTCATTTGTATTTGATTTTGGAGATTAACATCCACTGTGAACAGCTACTCCTCGATTTAACACTAGCAGCAGTGAAAGGTAAATCTTTAAAAACACCAACATCTGTGTCATCATTTATTGTTTGCACACATGCAACACTAAATAAGGACTATCCAATTCACAACCTTGCATTAGGGTTTCAAAACCTAAGTTTATAACACTTTATGACCTACTGGGAAGTATACAGCCTCCAAAGCAGCAATACCGAACATGGAAAGCTGATTAAGAGGTCTACTACTACTTTTTGATGAAAACTTTCTATCAAAATCATCTTCCATTGACAACACCAACTGGTCAGGTTAATCCCTATTTACAAATGGTTTGTGAAGGAAACAATTACTGCTTGACTGTAGACATCCACACCTTCTGGGTGTTTTTCATCCCCCCATCAGAGAAAACAAATATATTTATAACAGTGGGATAACTCAACAGTTTGGTAGGATGCAACAACAGCAGCTAATAAGTTGTGGTGCAGATACCAAATGAGCAGGAAAGGTACAGAAGAGAAATGAACAGAACAGGGCAGCAGCAGCATTACAAGGCCAGAGACAGCAGGCTGAGGACACTCCCCATCATGGCCCAACTTGGCCTGGCTGGGTTTCCTTCCCCAAGGCAGACTACATGATCTCTTCTGTCTCACAGCAGAAGACAGTCTGAGCAGAGTCATCATCAGACAGTCTAAGGAGACCATGTAAGGGAGCAACTCTGGTTGTAAGTCCATATTCACACAGCTGGAAAAGAGCAGAACACGTATTCCAGTTTCAGCCATGGCTGAGTGTTTCCATGGATGAGATCCTAGCTGCAGAAAATAACAGCTGGAGAGACCATTTCACCATTCGAAAGAATTAATATTACACACTGTATCATGTGTGGTATCCATGCTGCAAAAGTCACAGATTGTGGTCCCTTTCAATACCCATCAACTATTTCAAGCTTTAGGACTTAATTTCCAATTCAAAAATAGTCCTAACATACATTAGTGGCTATGAACTTCAGAGTCAAATCAGGCAGAGAAACATTTAAGCATAACTGAAGAACAATCAAGAAGTTCAAAATGTAAAAATTAGATTAAGTATGAACACCCATTTTTCTTCACTCTAATCTCCAATTCTCTAAATTTTGCAATTGTCCACACCTCAAAAATGGTGACATGAAGGAAACTGGGATTATATCAGGCTGACAAGTTGCTGTGGATATACCCCTTCTAATGAGATGCAAATATTATTTTACTTGCCTGAAAATGCCTTAAGCCATTGTTTAGGCACTACAGATTTATATGGGAGGCAGTGTGGAAAGAGAAGGAACTCTATGCACTTAAATATTAACATTAAAGCAAGATGATGATCATCAATACTGTTGACTACCTCAAGTCCTGAGCAAAATTTTCTAGTTGTTGCATCTTTACTACAGGATCCTTTTTTTTTTTCCATTAATAAAAGACACTTCTTAAGAAACACCAATCAATGTTTAAACCCTACTACATTAACAACTTTGCCTGAACATATGCTAAATCCATAGAGAATTAACTATTGTGTCAAGTGTTGGCAACGCTTTTCCCTACTGAAGATATCGCCAACCAATTTAAACAGGAACTGTGGGAAGAAAAACACAAACCAACCACACAACAAAACAACTATTACCTTCTTCAGATGAAGATAATAACTCAACTGATGAAGTCACAAAAAAAGTACTGCAAATATTCATTTATACTGAAACACTGAGGAGCATAGAGTTTATTTCCAATAGGTTTTACATTGTTACAACTATTGCTTTCAAGTCTAGGTTGAATTGAAATTTTAGAATTACTGCATCAGTTATCTTTTTCTTTCATTATGGTATCCAGAGTAGCAGCATAAACCCCATTTTAAAAATTAATACTTTTCACTGTGAATTTTTGCAATATAGCAAAGCTCAACAACTCATTATGTATCAGTTTATATCAATAAACACTGACCCTTTTTGTAAGATTCTAAGATACATGCCCTTGATCTATCCTCCTGCATTTTCAAATATGTTTAAAGAACCTCCATTCATCCCACCACCATGGGAAAGAACAAAGCACAGGAACTATGCATTTCAGAAACCTCATTTCAGCATTAGGCACCAATTTGCTACACATGGATGTTGGTGAGTAACTTCACTTTGGCCATATGTAACACAGTAACACCTGCTTGTGTCCAAAGGATAAGAATTAAACGTCAAGTAGTGACTTAAAAGAGATATATGCACTGACTTTATAATATGCTATTTTTTAACATCAAGGAAGGGAGTGCTTTCTTAATAGCTAATGCCTTGATACAACACCATTCAAGTTCAATGGAGAAAGTATCTTCTTATTTTTCTTTCCTGAAGTTGTTTTCACACCTGAAAGAAGCTCAACTAATTTGTCTTCTGAAATATATTTATTAAGTACATCTAACATACTATTGCCATTTAAAGTGATGTTAAAACACGCAACTAAAAAGCCTCTGAGTTCAAGACAACTGTTTCAAATTTAGCCAGTGTCTTCTATTTCACCATATTATATTCCAATGAAAGCTATTTTGGGAAGGGAGAAAGCTGGAGCAAAACTGTTTTGGCCATACAATTATGTGAATACTGTTATTATTCAGGCATCAGGAAATAGGAAGCGTCACAAAAATTACTTCCTTACCTACATTTGTTAGAAATAAAGTAAAGATCTTCTTGATCTCTGGTATAAATGTTTATGATGCCAAAATATTGGATGGCTTGAATCCAGGATATTAAAGTAGTTCCACCTTTTGAAGTCTGAGTTTTGTTTCTTTTTTTTAAGTACTGATATCCTTTACAAGTCTGGAGATCAGCAATATAGTCTGTCTTACTCCACTACTCACTCCACTAGCCTTTTGCCTACTACCGTAACAGATACACATACTTATTACTCAGAACTGGGCTACGCAGTTGTTTTGCATCTTTTTCAATTCCTTTCTTTTCCTAATGTTGGCAACGCCTCAGGAGTTATTTTGGGAAGATATTGGGAACCCTTAACAGCCAAATCTATTCCAATATTCTCCAGATGTCCTTAAAATTAACCTTTGCCTCAAAATTTGATGTGGGAAAAAAAGTTTGTACTATGAACTCTGCAAGTGAAAGTTAGAAAAATATGAAGCATAATATTACAGTATCACCAGTTAACACTAAACAAATCAAAGCATTTGATGAAAACACTGTTAAACACACAGAAGTCATTTACACCCTGACTGCACACAAAACATTGCATACCATGTGGAAAAAAATAATAAACTAAACAGGAAACCCCTCTCATGCTTAAATACAAACTTATTTACAGAACAACAGAAACTACAAATTTTATCCAGGTAAGGCAAGAAAGAAAATAACTTGCTTTTTTCCTGTAACACACAAGTGTTCACAATCAGTATGTTTTCTTTGACCTATCCAAGGGGTTTATTATTATTATTGGAATGCCCATCATAAACGACGCAACTTCACATTCTGTTGACATTACATATATGTGATCAGATATCTATCAGATATCTTCTCTTTAAGAAAACCATGTGTTGTTACATTCAGCCATACACTTTACATTACCAACTCTCCAAAACATGAATACAGGCTATAAAAATGGATCTACTAGTACGGAAAAACCATGTTTTTTAAAAGAGGAGAATGCAGGTTTATCCTATGATATCTGAAGTTTTTCTTCCCTCTTTTTCCTTTTTAGCGCATTGAAATTACTCTATAGTACCTTATTTCTCATCAATTCAGTATCGATACTGACCATATACAAATACTGGCTTTGGTGCTTACCTAACGGCTACCAATCCCTGAATTTGCTTAAAGAATCATCAAATTCTTAAAGTTTCAGTTCTAAACACACAGGAGCTTGCTGCAGAACAAAACATTCACAGCATCCTAGAAAGGAAGGACATAAAAGATGATGGCGTAAGAAACAGAGCATGCTGCTTTCATTCGTATAGTAGTGATGTCACTGCCTGCAACGGTAGTTGCTCTGACCTGTAGAGGCTCTAAGCTGGAGTGTTTTCACATAAATCTCCTTTATAAAAAAACCCACAACTCTGGCAAATGACAAAAATATCCACAACAAGATGGCTTACTAGGATAGCCAATTCAAGGAATCAATAGTGGAAAAGGCTGGAAGGAGGTAAGGAAGGGGCAGGTGTCTTAAAGAAGAGAAAAACATCTATCCATCAGAATCACAAGCAGCCTCCAGCACAAGCATATTTGTGAAACGATCCAAGTCAGACTGCAGAGTAAAAGACAAACAGATCCCCTGCACTGGTGAGAAAAACAACAGGATTATACCCACAGCCTGAGCTCACATTTTACAGCAGTGGAAATGGTTCTGAAAAAACTGACAAAAAAACCCAACAACTTAATCAAGTTTCTTCCCCAAGACTTGCATGCTGATAACTATAAATAGCTGGAGTAGCACATTGTTTAACAAGCTGCAGCAAGATGGCCCATGTTTGAAAACAGAACATTCTTATTTCCCACCACCACCAAGCCCTCCATTATTACTGCAGCAGTCCTTCAGTTCAGCAATCAATTTTCTACACACTACATCACTGTACAAACACCAGTTTTAGTATCCATACGTCACGTACTAAGATGCTGAGAACAAGCAGGGAAACAAAGACAAAATCCTGCTCCATGGCATGCAACTATATTCCAAATTATGTAAAACCAGCTCTAGGTTGTTTTGTTGGGGATTTTTGGGGGTGGGGGTGGTGGTGCTGGTAACCTTTTCTCATTTGCCAGACTGAAGAAATAGGGTATCTTATTTCCCTCGCCCGCTAGAAAATGGTGCCTGTATTTCGGGTAAAATAAAGCTGTTGACGTGTGCAATTGTGGTCATTATTAGGGCGATCACGTTGTTTTCATTCATTCATTCAGGATTTGCTAGAGGATGTCAGCTTCTGCAGCAGCAGCTGGCTTGACCTGGAGGAGGGGGAACAAATTCCTCACAGCGCATACAGATTACAGGGTGCATTTCTTGACGGGCCATTTATGATTTTATACATTACACTCATTACACCAAATCAAGCCATGGATGCTGCTAACATGGTCCACCATGAGGCAAGCACAAACAAGTTTAATGAAGGAAAAGTCACTCAGGACTAATTTATAGCCTGATTTATTGAGGCTAAAATAGTCCTCAAATGAAGACAACTGAAGCCACTTTCGAAAATTAAAATTTCCCCTCCAACAGAAAAAAAAATTTGTACACAATGATAAAATACTTCACAGCTTTGCAGTATTTTTCCTTGCTTGCAAGTAACTGCCCACATGCCCCCCTCTTCAATACACCTTAAAAGTAGACCTTTACACACTGCACCACTACAGTGTTTTTCTCCAGGACCTATAATTAAATAATTTACAATATCCAGCACAATCACTCTTCCTGTGCATCAACTTTTTGGTCTGCCTAATTTCCCATGAGCATTTTACAAACATTAAAGGAGGAAAAAAGGGAAATCTACATTTAGTATTTCATACAGTGCAAAAAGTATGATCTTTAAAATTTTAAATAGAGCTTGAATGAGGAAAAATCACTGAAGCTCAGTTCCATTCTCAAGTATGCAAGAACTTCTGCATAAATAGATGATCTTTTTGACACCTAAGTTATAAAGGATCTCTGTTCAGATTACAACACAACCCATTTGGTCATCTGCATAAGCACAAATACCATGCAAGGTAAATTAACTCCACATGTAACTGGCAGTGACATTTTGCTCATTTGCAAAACGCTGTCTGTGTGTCCTAGGACTGTCACTGAAGTTACACATACTACAGATTGTAAGGTTTTACTACACATTAAAACTGAAAGGGGTGGGGGTGGGGAGGAGGTAACAGATTCCGCTGCTACAAAACACGTTGGCCACCGACACAGATCACAAGTTGCCACACAAACGAAACACAGGAAGACTTCAGGAAGGGGCAGAACAAATAAGGGGTACGGAATCACATAAACATGCCCAGAAAGAGATGATGTGTGATACCGGACTGCTACAGCAGGGTAACACAAGAAGTGCATTTAGTCCGATTCATTCAACTGCTAAAGTGATGGGGGAAGAAGGAGGGAGGGGGCGAGGTAAGATGGCCACTGCCACTTTAACATATTCAATAATTTAATGGACAACCTGACGCAGGTTAACTTTGACTTGTTGGGAATCAATTTTACATTTTTAACTTTACAGGCCTATTTTCTACACTGGGGTTTATTAGGTTTTGTTTGTTGGTTTGGTTTCTTTTTACAGTCTCTCAAAGATTCAATATTAAACATCACAAGGAGACAGGCTGCATTAATTGTTTTTGTTTTTAAGCATCTCACGATGGGCATTGCCTTTTTGCTTTGAAGTCTGTGCTTGAAAACATCATGTACTTTAACCTAAGATATTACAAAAACGCAACTCCTTAACAAACCGAGCTCCGCAGAAAGGAAGAGCGTTTGAGGCTCGGTTTTAGCACACGCTTCAGAACTGGGTTGTGACACCCCAGATATAAATCTAACCCATTAACAACCCGCACTAAATAATTACACCTGTAGACAGGGAAGCAGGTTAATTTTAGACTCGTTGCTCTATTACACAGGTCCACTTCCAGAGCCCGGGCACAAGGGCAGGAAGGAGCAGGAGCCCCTGGCTGTTTCCCCTCGCAGAGGGGGTAAGGGTACTGCGGCGGCCCCGGGGGCGGGGATCGAGGGGGCTGTCGGGGGTCTCACCCCCTCCGCTGGGCATGCAATCCCTTCCTTGGGCGCCGAGGGGGGACGGGGGTGTTTTTCCCAAGCTGGATCTCCACCTCGCCCCAGAAGGAAGACGACTTTTAAGGAGTCGCTCCCTCCCCGTGGGAAAGCGACGGAACGAGGGGCTTTCCCTCCTGGCAGAGCAAACCCGGTCACGGCACCTGCACCACTCCCCGGGGCAGGGATGAGGGCTCACCCTCGCTCCCCCATTCGCTCTGTAAGACTGCTCCCGTCGGGCCAGGCCGGGTGTCCGCCCGGCTCCCACGCGCGCTCGCCCGGGGGAAGGACTGAGCGCACCCCCCACTTCAGGGAACTGAGGCGGGGGTGCCCGGAGGCAGCATGGCCCCGGCCCGGCCGGCACCCCCAGAGGGCAGGGAAACGGGACAGGCTTTGTCCCGGTGCTTTACCTCTGTATACTGGGGAGCTGGGGCTCCGTCTCTCAGGTGAGCTGCTCCTCCTGCTGCTGCCGCCGCCGCTCTCCGGAGAGCGCCGCTGCCTGCCCTTCACCCTGCCCGTTTCCGCCACGCTGCCTCCCGCCGTCAACGGCGGCGTCGCGCTGGGAGGCGGTGGGCTGCCTCCGCCGCGACCCCCGCCGCTGCCCCCCGGCGCGGTATTGCTACCCACCGAGGCGGAAGGGGACCGTGTCGGGCTGTGCTGGTTGCCCCGCAGGAGCTGGTAAGGGACGGTCGCTCGGATCGGCTGCAGCAGGCGGCTGGTCCCTGCCGCACCTCCCCCGGCACCGTTACCGGGGCCCCCAGCCATGCCGCCGCCGGCAGTGGGTGACCCGGGTGCGCCGCGCCTCATCCTCTGCGGCGGGGGCTGGTGGTGGGACGGGGGGGTCTGCGAGGAGCTGGACGAGGAGGACATGGCGAGGATGCTCGGGACCCGACGGGCCACTCGCTCCGGCTGCTACTGGGGGGCCGAGCTCAGCCCCCAGCGCCCCGCATGCACCGGCCGCGGGGAGAAGAGGAGGAGGAGGGGAGGAAGAAGGGAGGGGGCGGGGCGGGACAAGCGCTTCACGGCCCGAGGGAGTCTCCGCGCCGCCTGCCCAGCTGCCCCCGGCGCTTCCTATCGGTGACGGCGGCTGCTCCCACGCCAGGCTCTGGCCATCGCTGCCCGCCCCAGGGTCGTGGGCACCGGGGGCGCAGCCGAGCCTCGCGGCCGCTCACATCGTACAGCGCTGCCGGCTCAGGGCGGTCGGCGGCGGAACGCGACGAGGGCACACGGAACCGGTGGGGGTCGGGCGGGGAGCGGCGGAGGCGCTCGCAGCCGGCTCCAGATCTTCCTCCCGCCAGCGCCCGGGAGCCGCAGCCAACACCACCCACCCCCCGCGCAGCCCTGCCTCCGAATGGCAACGCGCAGCCCCGGCACCCGGCCGCGACAGGCAGGCACGGCAGACACGCGCGTCTATTGGGCGCCACTACCACGACAGCTCAGCCTCCATTGGTCTGCGGAGCTGTCGCTCTCTGCTTCCTACCAATGAGAAAGTGTCTCCTCGCGGCGGGGCGGGGCGTCTGGGGGCTGGGCGGTCCCGCCGGCGGAGGAGGCGGGCTATGGGAAGTGGGATGTGGCAGGCGCAGGAGGGGCGTGCTGCCCCCCGGGGCGGGCTCTGCGGGGTGCGCGTGGGTGCTCCCCGCGGCGCGGGGCTCGGTTGCTGTCCGTCTGTGGACCCTGGTGAGACGGTGGGACTGTGAGGGGTGAGAGGAGTCTGCTCGGGGCCCGGCCGGTGGCGTCCTGGCACCGTTAGGGTCTTCCCTCAGGGCAGCGGCCTATTTCTGCCCGCAGAGCTGCCGCCGGCCGGGCTGCCCAGCCGCCTCGCTGGTTCCCCGCCTCCAGGGTGGGCGTTCAGGGATGCTCGAGTTTGCGGGGCCGGGTGACGTCGGACTAGCTGGCTGTACTGTTAATAGGTGGAAGGGGAGGGCAGCAGCCCCCGGGGGTCTCAGGTACCAGGATGCGCTCTGGAGTTTGAAGTTGGCTTCAGGAGATGCCGATTTAATAGTACTAACCAAAGAGAACAAGTATTCTGGACCAAGTCTTGCACTGCCCCTAATCCCAGGAGACTCTTTTCTCTCACCACGTCCTCCACTCCCATGCAGGGCAGGCTCAGAAACAGAGCCATAATTACGTGTGACGAAGTTTATTCACGTCCATCCTATGTGACTGACAATAATCTTCCTTTTGCTAAAAGATCAACATGTTCTTTCTAATTTAAGTGCAGTTTCATAATTTCATGTAAGTGTATATGGGATTTATATGAAAGCTTTCCTAATGTAAATCCAAAAACTTCAAAGAATGTCAAGAAGGAAATAAAAAGTTTTCCAGCGATACTAAGAAAAGTGGTTTTGTTTTGGGAGAAAAAGCTCCCACTAGATGAACAGATAACATGAGACAATGGGACAGAAAGAAAACAAAGATTTAGATCAGTATCTTAATAGCTAAGAAAATAAAAGGCTATAAGATCAGAAGGATAAATTGAGCTGAGCCCACCAAGAGAGCAGGGTTTATGTTGGATCTGACACAAATAGGATGCTGATGGAGGTGAAGGAAAAACACAGTGAGTCCTCCTTCATGGAGGGAGCCAGCACAGTGTGATGGCCTCTCAAATTCACAGTGCAGGCTTGAAGAGAACAAAATTGACAACGTAAAACATAGATAGCAATAAAAAGGTTGCTTTTTAACAAGTTATATTCTGCTATGTAAGATACTGCCTCCCAATCAGGAACAAAGCAAAAAGTGTCACCAGAATTAACTATATTCCTTGTGCTCTTTTTGATTATGTGATAAACACTCATAATTGTCTTATAGCTCACATCAGGTTAGCAGAGTCGCTCTGTACTTCCAAAGCTGTCTGCACCTACCACGACCTCTGGGTAGTCCAGGAACCAGTCAATAGTCGCAAGGAGAAACTGTATTCTAGGAAAATGCTTCTATTCATGGGCTGTTAACAAGCCTATGTTTGCACTAGCACCATGTGATGCAGCCACTGCGGTTATGTTACAGAAAGGCGTGGAATAATACACCGCACATCCACATGAACATGTGCTTGTCAACAAAGCTACTCCTATCAATTAATTTTAAGAAGAAACAGCAACCATGTATTTTTCCACTAGTCCAGTCTTTTTGTTTGTTTTATTTTTTCTGCTAACATAAGCCAAACTTGTTTGTGTAACTGTGGTATAGAGCCTTTTCCCCTCACGGATTTTGCACTCTGCTTAATCACAGCTTATGAAGTCTGTCTAGTTTATCATTTTCTGCTTCACTGCACTGGGATCAAAATGATTTGAAAACTTTCACCTGTAGAAGTAGTCTGCCCACACTAATATTAGTGGTGTTTTAAACAGTAAGCACATTTTCCTGTATCTGTATCTTTGTCAGATAACATTGCTGATACAGTAATGTCTTACAGACTGAAAATCATTTGGTGTCATCTGAGAAAGAAGGTGAATCTTTGACTAGGACAATAGCTGATATGCTGCAGTGATTGCTGGTGCTCAGGGTTACATCAGATTAAAATAAAGATGAACAAGTAAAACTTTTGATTTTAGCTGCTTAGACTCTTCTGCAATCCCTGCAAATACTTCTATCACATTCTTCCCTGTCAAAACAAGTGAGATATTTGAATAGGAAGAATAGATGCAGAAAGACAAGATAAACTTGTGATACAAAGTAAATCCTACAAGCCCCAAAACAAAAACAACCCCCCAAACCATAGGACACTGCGGTATAAAATGCCAGCAGCAAGTCTTCCTTTCCAGAGGGCCAGGTTGCAACTTTTCAGTCTGAACTGGCTCAGACACAACTGAACTGACAACTGGCCCAGCACATCACCTGCACAGCCTTCAAAGCAAGCGAGGAAGAGACCCACTAGGGCCACTTCCCATCAGGCTGTTACCAGACACATCAACAGGCATGCAGGAGAGACATTGCTCCCCAAAAGTTTCTTCCAACTTCATCCCTTTCTTAACTACGGTTAGCATATGTAGTATAATGCCACCATGAGCCCAGGAAGCTGATTTTGGAAGACATTAAGAAAGTATTCTTCCGTGTTTTAAAGCACTACGCCAACTGCTGAATTTTTCATTATGTTTTTGGTCTAGGTTTCAGAGCACTTCCCTCTGGGAATACCATTGCTCTGCAGAATTCAGAAGATGTAACAGGGAAAGTGAAGCAAAGACTGAGCTCCTACCAGCATCTTTATATCTTTCAAAAATCCATGTTTGCCATACATACCTTGAGACAACTTCTCAAAAGCCACATAAAAGGCGTTTCTTGCTTCTCATTTCTATTTTAAGAAACTACCTTGTCAGATGGCATGTGCTTAAGGGGGTTTACACTGGAGGTAACAGATATTTCTGAAACTTAAATCCTTTTGGGAGACACAGGCATCCTTAGCACAACTTCTGGGGAGGCATCATGAAAGCAGTGGAAATTACACATCACAGCAAGAGCACGGGAGCAAGGGAGTGACCTCAAGTAATGGGCAAGAACAGGCAAAAGCAAAGCATCTCTCTCCTACTATTATCATTTACTAATGGGTTCATCTCTCAAGAGCAGAAACAGGTTTATTTGAGTGCCATGAGCCATGGAAACTGAGAAGGTTTAAACAGTCACTAGACACTGTGCAATCCTAATCCTTATTTTGTTCCTACTTGAAGGTTTTAGAGAGGAAAAACTCATCAAAACTGAACATATATTTTGTTTTTAGGCACTTACCTGGGTATAAGGCCATCAGTATGCTGCTCCCAGCATCTCTACCTGCTTGTTTCATTATTTTTGTGTCTCTTTTATCTCCCTCTATGTTTTCTTTGCTGCCGTTTGCCCACTCCACTTAGAATTCAATTCTTTCTGACTGTTTCTGAGGTTTTCACACAGCACCTAATGCAAAATAGCAATGAGAAAGGGTGAGTTAATCTTCACATATCTTTGGATCCATTCTCTTTATTTCACTTACTTGTAACAAATATGCAATTGGGAATATTACGTGTGGGAAGAGAGAAATAACAAGATGAAATACTTACATCCCAGTAACATTCTGAAAGGGATGACCAGAAAACATTATCTACAGCTGAAGACTGGAACAACACCAAAGAGCCCAAAGTGCAGCTGTCAAATGGTAAAACTGGGTCTGAGCTAAGCTTGTCACTGTGCACTTGCAGCATCCCTAGGTAGGAAAAGGAGCATCACTTGTAGTTGGGACTCTGTGTGGCATGCTGCTGTCTGGTGCTGAGTAGCTGTGCTGAAGCAGGAGTGGCAAATTTTCCCAGAAAATGTCTCTCTCAAGCTGTGGATGTGTTGGTTTACATTTTGGCCTGTTTTGCTCCATTTTAGCACAGCTCCCAGATGTTTGATGGCACAGACAACTGTCTTCTCAGATCAGCTGAGCACCCTCTGTCCAGAGTCATCTTGGGACTTACCTTGCAATTGTACCCTTGAATTCTTCAGAACTGCTGATACAAAGTCATTATCTCCACTGCTGGTTTCGTTGACACTCACCAGGGAAGAGATTGAAGTTGAGAATGTGGTTGAGAATTCTGGGTGAAATGGAGAGGAGTGAGAAATGGGACAAGATATATAAAAAAGAAGGAAAGTATCTGGGAACGGGGTAAGAAGACCAGGATTCAGGCACAGAAAATAAAGGAGAGTAGAAGTCAAAATGGGGCAGGTAGAGGCAGGCAAAACTTTTGTCTACGTATTCAGTGCCACTCACAGCATTTCCGGCTCACAATGACTTTCAAGTCTCTACATGCTCATGTTATCTTCCAACAACAAAAGCCAACTCCACTACTGAGGACTTACCTTCACATTACTGATCAGCCAATTTAGGGCCAAACGTGGTCAGCTGTTAGATTCACTTTCCTCATGTCTTTATTTTCCTGGAGATTGGGAAAAGGCATTAGATAAAGGCATGTTAGACCTATGGAGTCCAGCTGTGTTTATACCAGGTCAAATGAGTATTTATGAATACTCACAAACTGGAATAAATCAGAATTAAGGTTGGCATTTAATTTCAGCAAAAAGGTTTTATAGTGCTGTCTTTTTAGTCAAATACTACTTGTTACTGTATTTCATTCAGTGCACAGGATTGTCACTATAAGGACTGCATAATGAATAAGCCAGGAAAATACAGAATAAGAACTGTAAGATTTTTCCCTAAAGAAAATTGAATACCATTTTGGATAATTGTCTTTTTTTCCTGTCTTACAGAAACCTTTTTTTGTGGTACTGAATAACTCACTTAAACCAGAACATGACCATTAACCATTACCTTTGTTATAACAAATTCTTATCTCAACTGGAATCAGACCTGCTGCTACGTCCTCTTCTCTTCTTCAGGAAAATAGGCCAACCATTTGGGACTTTTGAATTATGTATTCCTTAGGCATCTGGTTTAACATAAAGGTGAATGTTCAGCTCACAGCTAAAATCACTAGTCCTTCTTCCTCCAGGCTCCTCATTCAGTCTGAAGCTTTTCTTTCTATCTTTTGCTACAGGTAATTCCATTCAACACTTTCCTTTAGCTAACAAGACAACTGTGTCAGACCATACCCTGTGAGAAGCTGAGTTTTCTCCAGCCCTAAGTTACTGTCCAGAATTTGGGCACTTGGCTCAATTCCGTCTCCATCCCCTTTCCCTAGTTTGTCATCTGGGGAAAAAAAAATCCATTTAGCACAGCTGGGACTAAGCCCAAGTCCTTTCACAGGGGTAGCTGACAGCTTTTGCAGGTTTGCTTTCCCTTTATTCCATTTCTAAGCAATTGATATAAGGACACTTGCAGCCACATTTGTGTGGTTCCTGTACACCGATGTGAGCTGATTGAAACAGTGTAAAATAAAGTATTCGGATAACCTGACATGTCAAATGTAATGGGCACTTCTAGTATATTAACCTCGATTTTTCTTGCCAGTGTCATCTGTAAAATATCAATAAAAATAGCTAAAAAATCCAACACTTCATGTTGCATAGACATAATGGAAGTAATTCTTCCTATTTATAAAACACCCTCATGCTACATCATAGAACCATCTGTGAGGAAACAAATTATTTTTTCAGGTACTCTATATTAAGTATGTACAGCAACAGTACCTTGAATGAAAAAGGGAGCAACAACAAATACCAGTAGCAATTTGAGTATATTTATGTTTATACTGTTATATTTATTACTAATCATACCAAATACAATAAATGAAAGGAAAGGCACCATTTCTTTGTGATCAGTTACCTTGCTAAGGATATAAGAAAAGCACAGATGTGTTCTAAAGTACTTTGATATATATGGCATTTTATTTTTTGAATGAACAGTGTCCCCTTAACAAGGTAGATTTGAGTTCATTATGATCCATTAAAAGTGTCTGACAGCAGCGTCCCTGCAATATTTCCATTGAGATTTCTTGATTTAGTCTATATCTGTTTTTCTGTTGTTCTTTTTGAACTGCTGTAACCGCGAATACTCGTACCACACCAGTGCCCTAGCCATCAGGTTTGTGCTGACATTAGTAAGGGTACATTTTGACAATACTGATTTAAAAGGCAAATGTGAGGGTCTGGGAACTCCAGCCTCTGTTTCAGAGAGTCCTTCCCTGGATTTATATTACTTTACTTTTTCTCACAAATAAACCTTTTTCACCACCATTTTTCTCCTAGGCACAACAAATAGCAACAAACTTTACTCAGAGCTTGTCTCACCACTGTTCCCTTACCAGCCAAATGGGATGAGGTTGAGTGACACAGTGGCCTCTACTACTGCTACTGGGAAGTAAACATGTCTCTATGTCTTCAAAGCAGGGGAATATTCTCTTGTTAAACAGATTTTGCAGCCTTGTAAGAAGAGTAAGAATAAAATGTGTTCGCCACATTGCCTTAGGGTTTGCTACTCCATAAGCAATGTCCTTTTAATAAGGATGTTCTATCTTGAGAGCTTCTGTGCATACAATAGGTTTTGGGGCCAGAGCAGAGTCACAGCACTGAGATAAAATGCTGAAAATAATTATTATTTCCAGGCAGGTAATATATTCACCTGTAGAACAAATATTTACTTGTAAATGTGGTTTGTTGGTGTGACAGCTATAAAACAGGCTTTAACAGTTAGCCTAATGCTAATTTACATACAATAAAAGTGCATTTACATAACACTACAGAACAAACTTGTAAAAACAAGGAAGCAGGCAGTTAGCTTAAAAGTGTGCCGCTGAGGTGGCACAGTGCTCGAGTGAAATATATGATGCATTTCTGGTTTTAACTACAAGTTTCCTGGGTTTGTGGGTTCGTGTCACAGCCTTAATTGCATTTAAAACCAGATTTGGGGATGTGAATTTCCTTTGTAGATTTTACATCCCAAACTAAAATAGAATGCAAAACTTAGGCATCATTAAAAGAAAGACAAAGGAAAGGGAACTGCTAGTAGGTCTCAGCAGCTGGGATAATCTCCCACAGGGAGAGGTGGAAACCTTATTCCATGAGTCATTTAATACCAAATAAACAAAGCACTGGAGAATAAATTGTAAGGCATGATATTCTTTTTATTGTTGTTCATTGACAGAGGGAGGGCTCCTTGACTTAATGGAGCTTTTCCTTTTTTTAATTCTATAGTAATAGGAAGCATGGACAGTGCTACAGATATTGTTTTTCTTTATTTCTTATTGACATTTTGGTTCTGGCTGTAATTGTAATAGAGTAAAGGCATGAGTAACTTTAGCCCCTGCACTGTGAAGTAGAACTTTATTAACAATCAAGAGCTATTGAGAGCTGCTGAGATTCAGGATCCTGTTAGAAAGTGCCCACCGCTGATGCAGTTAACTAGTGTTTTAATTACAGCTCCAAAAGGGTTTTGCGTGCCCCGCTATCACAAGTCCGGCTATTAAATGCTGTGCTCTAGTGACAAAGCTCTGAGGAAGGCAGCTGAGTGAGCTGTGCATGCTGGCACAGTGTGCTCTTGGTCTCCAGTGGAATCCAAGAGACTGATACAAGGCAACAAATAATCCACTTTGCAGACAGTAGAAGCATGT
The DNA here is from genome assembly GCA_009867235.2 of Psittacus erithacus. Lineage (NCBI taxonomy): Eukaryota > Metazoa > Chordata > Aves > Psittaciformes > Psittacidae > Psittacus > Psittacus erithacus. The sequence goes on along the minus strand of WYDI02025720.1, from coordinate 92,166 downwards.
CTATAATCAAACATAATTATAGAATCACTACCAGTCAGAGCTGTTATAGTCTTGCCTGTAATCAAGAACAGCATTATTGCAACATTTATTACTCTCAAGAGTAATCTGAGATTTATGGGTCCTTGGAAAGAAAAGCGTCATTTGGTAAATCTGTTTATATATGTTACTTGCCCATAGAGATTGTTCTTTCTTTGAGAGATCAGAGTAGTTCCAATTAAGTATGCCTTTTGGATAATTTCTTCAGATCCTTCATAGTCTTAAATGACAAAATCCCCACACTTTACTTGAAGAAATTCTTTCTAAGCTTGTCATGTGCAAACTTGGACTGGCCAGCTAGGCAGATGTAGGCACACATAATTTCCATCATGCTTGAGATATAATGTGACCACGCCTGGTGGAGACAGAACTACTACATTCAAATAAACAGCTGAAATTAGGATCATCACATGGAAACTGAACTCTTTGATGTAATTGTTCAGTTATTATAAGCCCAGGATGAAATATCTCAAGGGGAAGACCTCCTGTAGACTGAGTTATGGCTTTGGCTCTTCCAGCATACAGCATACCTCTATTATGTGAGAGGGAATGTTATACAGAAAATGTATTTTGAAAAGGAATATGTCAGATAACTCATTGTAAGAAGTCTGGAGAAAGGGAGTAAGCAGTGCAGTTGATCGTACAAGGGTGGAAGAAGTTGTATCTCTTACTTGTGGAAAAAACAAGAAAACTAATGAATTTTTTGTGACTTCTTATCACACCAAGGGATGGAAAACAGCTCTGAACTCAGAAGTGGTTGTGGGTGAGAAAGCAATTGAATTAAAAACGCTTGTTACCTTAAAAATGTTACCTCAAAAGGTTTGGAAACCAATTAATAAAACCACCCCAAAGCTCCCCAAGGAAATTGTGTGTTTTGTTCTAGAAGTTACATAAGTGATCTGTAGAGTTGATCTGGAGGACACAAAAGCTGATACAGACTACTCCCCATACCAAGCCTCTGAGGTTAGGAGTGTCGGCTCCTCTGTTTGTATATATGGCGACAGTTCTGCCAAATACTTCTCAGATAGAGCAGCTTTATCAGTGAGAGGGATCTAGGCAGCCATGCAAAGATAATCTTCCTCTCAGTGGTGTGTCAGGCTTTAGGAAGGGTGTGATTATCATTCCAGAGGAGTGTAATATGAACTTGTGCCGAGTGGTGGCTTGATCGAGGAGGCTTCTGCTCTTTGCTCACTCTTTATCGTCTTCTCTTTCTCTTTTTTCTTCCTTCCTTTCAGCAAACATCCTTACATTAACTTCTTTTGTCATGTACATTTAAGGTGTCCAAAGCAAGTGCCAATGCCCCAAGGCACAGTGGTCCTTGGAAATGCATCTCCAACTAGATCATCAGCAGAGTACTAAGTACGTGGGAACTTCCCATCCTGGGGTGCTTGCATGGCTGCTTGCTATGATCAGCATCTTGCAATGACAGGTTTTCTCTGAAAATAGTCTAGTGAAGCCTTTCACTGGACTCAGATCATCTCTGCTAAGCCTGGTATTTCAAGACTTCTCTTCCAGCCACAGCCTGGGACACATATAGCTCTGGTCCCTACATAAGGATGACATGGCACTTCCACACCTTTGAACAGGTCTTAAAGATAGGTGCTGCCTCTTCTGTCACTTCAAGGAAGCAAGCCCTCATCTAATGAAATCAGGCATCTGATCCCTCAGGTCTCCTGAACTCTTGTGTGTCATTTTTTTTCCCATGGGAAGGACAAGCGCATCAAACACCAGATGGGAGAATTGCTATTCTCTAACCACATCGGGTTGTGCTTATTTATGGGTCATAATCCAGAAACAAAATATTTGCATTTAGCTGAAGTTTTGTTCTGGTTTTGCAGGCCCAGTAGCAATGATGGGGTTGAGCCTGGAATTTAATATACAAAAAAATACAGAAAAGTAAGGGTGACAAAACTGAAGATAAACCAAATAACTACTGCATGGCAAGAGCAAGTGGGCTTGATCTTTTACAGCTAATTTTTGCAAATATTAACTTTTAAAACTAATTTAAAACTACTAAAATCAAAACTATTTTTAAAATACTAATTTCTGTATCAAAATGCCTTTCCTAACTGTGGGCTGCATAAAGGAAAAGGCAGAGGCAGCTGCAACCACCACAGCTTTGGAGATGGGGCTCCCAGTAGTCAGTCCTGCAAGAAAACACTCAGCCAGCCTCAATAAACGTTATTTTCTAGAATGTTTCCGAGCTCTGCTGGCAGGGAACTATACCTACTTATAAGGGAGAATATAAAGAGGCAATTCTCAAACAGCACATGGTTTCACTTACAAAAGCTTTCCTTAAGGGCAGAATTAATTATATATCATACAGATCTATTATATATTCTGTTTATACAATTACAAAGCATTACAGTTAATTAGTTGTGGTATGGACTCCTGAAGCAGAACCTGGTTAGAGAGTAAACAAATGAGCTGCAACAGTGGTTAACAACTTGCACTTTCATATCACCTTTCACACTGCAGTCTTTTGAAGTGATTTATAAGTTCTGCAATGCAGTGGGCCTGAGTTTTGTATTTTGGGGTTTTTTGTTTGTTTGATATAAAATTGGAATATGCTGATCTGAAACGGCCTGGGATTCTCATACCTTTCAGAAATTAAATTCAAAATATTCTCTAACCAACTTTAATTCAACTGTTTTCCCCATTTACCGTCATAGCACCTGAGTGACCTAGTGGTTAATTGTGATCCTGTTATGGTTGGCATTGTATACACATGGACATAAGTACTTCTTCATCCCTTTTCCTCTCTTGGCAGCAGTGGGAATCTCCGTCTGCCTCAGTATCTTAAAAGTAGGGGTGAAATCCTGATTGTGAAAAGATCTTGATTTGACTGAAGTCTGCAATATTGCACAGGTTTGGTTTTCAGATTATATTTTTACATTACTTTAATGCAATGAAATGGGCTGACATGCCACAGTATTTATGCCTCAAACTGTCTGACATCTTTGAACTTAATTACTTTTTTGCCATCAGATTACTAGCGCTGAGTCTTACTGTTGTGTATATACTGCTACAGGTGTCCAGGGAGAATAAGTGTTTTATGGAAATCTCATCAGTGTCATGTGAGTAGAGTTAAAAAAAATTATTATTATTTGTTATGGGATGTTGTACTGGTTACTGTGCACACCCAAAGAGGCAGCTCTTACAGCTAAGGAGCTTGTTTTGTAAGGGAAAATGAAGTAAGTAAAAAAAAAAGAAGGGAGCAAGAGTATGTGAAGATGTTCTGAGGGCTGGAGTACTTCTACGAAGACAGGCTGAGAGAGTTGGGCTTGTTCAGCCTGGAGAAGAGAAGGCTCAGGGGAGACCTTGTAACAGTACCTATAAAGGGCCTACAAGAAATCTAAAGAGGGACTTTTTCAAGGGCGTGCAGTGACTGGACAAGGGGAAATGGCTTTAGGCTAAAAGGGGATACATTTAGATTAGACATTAGGAAGAAGTTCTTCCCTGTGAGGGTGCTGAGGCACTGGTACAGGGTGTTCAGAGAAGCTGTGGCTGCCTCATCCCTGGCACTGTCCAAGGCCAGGTTGGACAGGGCTTTGAGCAACCTGGTCTGGTGCAAGGTGTCCCTGCCTATGGCAGGGGGGTTGGAACTGGATGAGCTTTAAGGTCCCTTCTATCCCAAACAATTCTGTGATTCTATTTAGTACAGACTAGATATCTATACTGCAAAATGTAGCACACAACATACAAGTGTACAAACAAATTGAAAAGAGTACTCCCTACTGAAGACGCTGCAGGCTGATACCAATTCTCAGTTTCCTGAATGCATCATGAAAGTAGTGGGATTTGAGATACCTCTGAAGGAAGGCTGTGTAGGGTTTTTAAAGCCTGTTTTGGGTATAGTTCTCTAGAAGAAAGCCTGAAAGACGTGTATGAAAAAACTTCTGAAAGAAAGAGATGTATGGGCAACTGAAAATGGTGTTGTTAGCTTGGAACAATCAGCTGTACAGCAAGATACAAGATAAGATTATAGATGAGTGCCCGTGGATGCCCCTAACTTGCATTCAAAATGGCAGTAAAGGGGAATGCCAGGAAAGGATACAAAGACAGGCAGACGAAATCATAGAAAGGATTTACATCTTGAGTTCAGTGTTTTAGGCTCAAGGGGAAATCAGGAATGCGTAACGAGAAGTGGAAACCTTGCATAGTAGAGATGCACTGATGCAATCACAAGAAATTACTTAAGAAAAAACATGAGCAAAGTAATAAGAGGTAAAAAACAGAGACTGGTGAGGTACCTGTTGAAAGAGAAAGTAGGATGGAGGTCTCCCACAACTGAAAGAGAGGTTAAGGAATTGGCAATGATTTGGAAAAGAAAACAAGAAAAGACAGAGAGTCAGGAGAAGACAAGGTTTCAGAGCCACAGGATGATCAGTAATGTCACAGGCTGTGAAGATGGAGTCCTGAGATTCAGTCACATTTATAGCAACCTCGGAAGAGCTGAGTGGAGTGCACACAACCAAATGAAAAGAAAGGTGAAGTTGGCAGAAAGCCACCCAAGGTAATTGCTTTAGACAATGCATTATTTTCTTTTTGGGTTACAGACAGGAGGGAAACTCAGCAGAAATCTCAGTGAGAACAAACTGAGGTCGGATTTTAAAAAAGATGCACGAGATTGACATACTTCTGTGTGTGCTGGGACGGACATGAGGAGTTAAGGGATACAAAGAACAAGGAAAACCAAAACAAAATAAAACCAAACCCCAACCAAGTACAAAATTACAGGATTACTGGTAAGGGAGGAGGAGTAAAATGAAAATGTGATAAGAATTGCCAGGATAAGGGGTTGGGAGAGACAGGAAAAAGTGGGAGAGAATGTGGAGTTGTTGATTAGATCTTCTCTTGGAAAAGAAAGAACTGATAACATGGGTAAGAAGATGGCAGAGGTGTGCGAAGTTGATTTCAGGAGAGAACAATTTAAACTGAATGTTTGTATTTTACAAAGCAAATTCATTTTTAGATTATAAACATGGAGAAGCCTTTACTTAATTTGAATCAATGTGACATACAAGTAAAAAGTAAAGATTTTTTTCCAGTCGCATGTCTGAAGTATAAAAACTACTGAGATCTTCAAATGCTGACAAAAAGTGAATTTGTGGGGGATTTTAAAGCAACTATCAGAGAGCAAACTTTTGCCTTCTGCCACTCAGGAAATATGTGTCAGTGTAGATGAAAACAAGATGATGTTTTCAAAAAATGTTATTTCCTAGTATATGTTAACATTTGAATTAACATAAAGAGTAAAAAAAATTATAAGTTACAAGTCCTGTTCCTGGGTTTTATGAAAGTGGAAGTCCAATTTTGCTAGTAGTGTTTTGCCAGCTCCCAGGCATTTTCCTGCTTCCTCAGTAATCCTGTGACAAATAGCCCCTAAGTGCTGTGTAAACGTCATTTCATCTGTCTTATTATTCTTACATACCCATAAATTAAGCTGCTTGCTGTTTAAATTTATCAGTGACAATGATGAGACACATGGAGGTACAAAAGATTTAGAAGCTCAGCTTGTCCATCCGATAGACCAAAAAGTGGGAATATTCCATCCAACAGAGGTTTAAGTTCCCAAGTAAAACAGCTTTTCTTCTTTCAAGCTGCAAACTTTCTGAAGAAAAGTTCTCATTTACAAATTCCCATCAAACAATTTATTACATTTAAATTTCAGTATCTTACTGCTATTTTCCATGTATACAAGTTAGTTATGCTAAATAACACTAAAACTATCCCGCTTTATTACATGCAAGTAAAGAATTTTGATGAGTTATAGTTTCATGGAGACACTCAAGAACCTGAATAGCTGTACGAGAAGAGTCTTACGTACAAGCTACTATGTAAAGAATAACTATGAAGTTTATGAGAACAAAGATCCCACTGTTTAGCTTTTGCAATAGCGTTTTAAGTAGCGTATTTAGAAACTGTAATACATACACTACTAGCATGATCACTTTGATCCTTGGATCCAGGGACTGGGATGTATCGAATGGACATCCCTGTGACTTCTGAGAACTGTGTTAATACACAGATCTCACTTTTAAAAGTTCAGGTAGGCCTTTCATATTTGTGTGTCAGCTTTGTTAAGTGTGCCCGTTGTCCAACACCATCTTCCTGAGGATGTCTTGGTGTCTGGGGAATTCCTGCTTTGCCCAGAGCTAGCACAGCCCTTGGGAGCCCAGATGTATCCCCAGCTGGGCTGTGCTCATGGAGCCACCAGCAGCGATAACAGCTCCACAGCCATGGAAATAAAGAATAACTTTGCCTTTCTACCTCAGTGCAAAGGGAAGGAAAGGATATTTAGTGCTGAGACTGGGGAGTGTTCAGGTAATAATAGCATTTTAGGAATAACTTATGAAGATACACGTAGTTCAGGCAGTTTCCACCTGCTCCTAAATTATAGCTTGCAGTGCATCACTCCCTGCAACAGCCTTACGCACTTATAGAAAAGTATTGGGTTGAGCCTACGTATAAGCTGAAATTCAACATGTTCAGAAAGTATCATAAATTAAAAGTACAGAATAAGCTGTTAGAAGATACATAGGTATGTCTTGAAACTGACATTTTCTGTCAAGATGCACAGCATACTCATGAACATACAGCAGCAGCTCAAAAAATCATCGTCCTGTAACATTCCAGCATTCATGGGCACGCTTTAATTGAAAAGATTCTGCAGCACAAGGAAACCTGAATCTTTAGGAGAAAAAAAATCATTACAAAAGGATGCTATTATGAGTTCATATGGATTCAGGGAGAAAAGGTTGTGGTTATTGTAATTACACGATAGAATTTTAATAAAACCAAGGAAGTTAGTTGCTGTGCCAAACTCTCTTACATATCAGCAGTTTGGAAAGAAAAACCTAGATTTCAATCTACTGTTACCCTATCTCTAAATAATAACAGTACATCAATAGAATAACAACATAACAAGGCTGTTTTGAAATAGTCTATGTCTTGTTTGAGGAGGAAACTTCTACAAGGAATTAATTGGATGCTGAGAGTCAGAATTATCAGTTAAGATTTATATCCACATATCTTCTTTTCCTCCTGAGATACTGAGCCTGTGAGATGCACAGAAAAAAAGCGTAGTTATTTCCACCAATAAGGCATGTGGATGGATTTCCAATGAGATGGCTTTCCATACTTTGTCAAATCAATCCTAAATGTTCCTAATTACATATGATTTCTTAGAACATGTCTTTGGTAATGGTTACTGTACTTTTACTCTGGAAAGGCAAAGAGCTCTTACTTAAGGTAATTCTGCCCTTTTGAAGCATTTATTTATGAGTATCCTTATTGCTGAAATTATGTACTTTGTAGTTGTCCTGTTGTCATTTTTTTTGCTGAACAGGTATTTCCTGTCTCTCAGTCTATATTGAGATCAATTTTCATTTCTTGTGTGAAAGTAACACTGCTCTACACACAGCAGATTTGCATGGATTATCAATGGAAACTCAGTGTCTGCCACACTTCAGAGTAAGTCATCTCTCTCTTCAGATGAGATCTTCCAGAAGATCAGAGAGAACTTTATCATGGTCCCTTTCTTGCCTAGGGAAAAATCCTTCACAGGTCCACCCTCCTGGCCTCTCCCCCATGCTGCCTGTCTGGGAATGGTGTTCCAGTATCCACATAAAACACTTTACAACTGCTTTTAGTTACATTCCTGTTTAATATTTTGAAGGGGTATGTGATACACAAAAAGTCACAAAAGGATACCGTGTGTTTGGGCAGCCTCTTCTGTTTTCATGTCAAGTGTTGTCTGTTTTTATAATAGATTCCATGCTGAAAATTGTTTTATCAGCCTAGATCATGCCAAGGAATTTTGATTTTGAAACTATTCAGATTGTCACGGGATGTATATGACATTATGCATGGAATTATTTGCTTAAAACATCCGCGACATATGTGGGTTGACACGCCTGGATACACAGCTTCATGCTGAGATCAGCCCTCGCACCGCAGAAACTATTATGGTTGATTTCAAAGGACTATTGTAAAAAGCAAAAGCATTTTTCTAATGCAGGAAAGTGAGTACATAATTCCTTTGCAATGGGGCGTGCTCAATAAATACTAGTTAAGATTGAGGTGGCCTTTTCCTAATCTCATTCCTGATGAAGCTGTAGTTCCTTTTCACAGCCAGAAGCCTTTCAAATAGGTTGGATAGATCATAAACACAGAACATATCCACTGTAGATGACAAAACAATCTATGACTCTACTTGAATAACACAGCAGAACTGGAAGACTAACCTGATCCATGGCTTCTGAGAAACATGTCACTGGCATGAAATTTAAGCCCAGCATGAACTCCCTGAGCAGCATATGAGCACACATATGGACATAGTCCAGCCCACTGCTTGATTCTGGTGAGGGATTCCTGGAGAACAAACAAGGGGAGCAAGGGCTTGGGCCCCTCTCTCTTCCTGCTGGAGGACCCGGTATGCCCTCACCAACCAAGGAACTGTCTGGGCTGCCACATAAGAGTGCACCGCAGTGGAAAGAACCATTTCTGGAATGAGTGGGAAGCCAGGAAGGATTCCTCCCAGCTGATACAGCACCAACTTCCCATCTTCTGCAGTAGGAATAAACCCAGTAACTATTTTCTACCTTTCTAGTGGTAGTTTTCACCCCAGTAAGAGCAGCTACATGTCACCTGCTATCAAGAGGGTGGTTGCAGGCCAAGAGACCTGTGCTACTCCTTGCTGTGTCCACCTGCTGTGGATAGATAAAATGAATTCCAGTTTAGCTTGATGATCCTGCTTCCGCAAGTGTGCTGCAAGAATGCCACTGTGGTGTTCAGCGGGGTGAATGTTTTAGATGAATACAGTAATTATCAAAAGTACTGGGTTTAGTTTCCCCTCACTTTAATCGGGATCAGATTTGCCAAATAGTTTCAGCTGGTTTTTTTCCCTAAGATAAATAAAGCTGGAGGAGCAAAAGAAAAAGGTCACGCCTCCTTTGATGCAATGCCTGGCACTCGAGTGATGCGGAACATATGAGCTATTTAGGCAAGACCTTCCTCTTAACGATATTCTTTGAATTCAGATTTTTAATTTCCTACCTACAACAGTTTTCTAATTCTTATGTTATTGACTTTTCCTGGGTGGGGTTCCCAGTCTCCGCTCCTGATACTGGTGTATTTTGTGTATATAATTAAACATCCAGGGTGGAGCAGCACCTCTACAAGCAGGGCAGGGGGAAGGTTACGAGCTTAGTGTCTTCACCCTGAAGGTGTCCAGCTGCAGGCTCTTCTATCCTTCTCAGCCAGGGAGGGGAGGCAAGATCCAGCACTTCTTTTCTGCCATCCTTCTTTCCATCCCTTTGCTCCTTCAGCAGAGGGAAAAAATGTGAGGTTCAGAAGTAAGGAGTTTGTGTCGCACAGGGATAGACTCTGACAGACCGACTATTGTAATGCATTTTACATAGAAATAAGATGGAAGACTTGTAGTGGAGGGACTGAAGGAGATTCATCTCGGAACATCCTGTCTCTTGAGGCTGGAGGAACCCTGCAAATTTAACCCAGGTTGTTTCACCTCAGAGTGAAGCAGCGTGACTATGCAGCTGTTTAGCAGGGGGAACCCCTGGCTCCAGACTTCTGTGAACTGAGTGCTGTGATTCTTTTGGTTCCAGCTATTCCTAAATAAAATAGCTAATTGCCTGTCAAAAGGAACAATTTACTCAAATTGGGGCTTCTTCACTTCTTCCTGTCATCATGAAAAATGGAAAAAAATTATTTTGCGTCAATCTAACCAAATTTTATTTATCATTTTGGCAGCTGATAAAAAAAATCATTTCCACAGGTTGAGTTCCCATGTTGTCACTCAAGAGTTTCCATAAATATAGCAATTAATTTGCGCTCTAAAGAGAGTTAGTACTGAAAGAAAAAGCAGAACAACCTAGAATACAGTAGTACACCTAAATGATTCTCTCAGTCCCAGCTGTGTCAGTCAAATTAGGCCATCTGTAACATCCTTGCAATCCACAGTTTTTAAATTCCCATCCAGCTACACCTATGCCACTCCTTTGTTTTCAGAAGCATTAGACAGGATTAGCTGAAGAGGAATCAAGTCTTCAAAGTTAATTAAAATGTTGATGGTGACCAGGAAGGCATACTTAGAAGCTGTAGGTAAAGATATTTAGATGCTCAGTGCCGGGCAGTTGTGCCCAGGCTTTCAAGCTCCTCAGCTAGGGAAGAAAAATGCCTCTGGTTTCTTTGCAGAACCACCAGCTAAACACAGAATGAAGTTTATAGCTGCTTCGGCTTCTCCCTGAGGCTCCTGTCTTCTCCTCCCTCTGGAGGCCCCATCTTCTTAGTCTGGCGCTGTTACATCTTTAATAAGATCAATAAACTTTCCCGGGTTTAGCAGCTTCATGAATTCTGATTAAGCTCCATGGCAGTGGCTGTGTATTAAGAATAATAGGCAAGAAGAAGAGTTTAGTGTCTCAATCCATGAGGCATGATAGTTTCTTCTTTAGGCAAACTGTTATTGATTTGATCTTGGGTTTTCTCAGCGTGGCCTCTGTAAATAATGTGCTAGCACACAGTACACTTATTGTATGGCTCCTCTTCCCTGTGGACCAGTTCTTTCTGGTGAAGACTTACTTTAATTGTTCCATGACTACTAATGTGTTTAATTAAGGCTCATGTGGCTAAGGTTTCGGTGAGAAAATTAGACATGCTTACATGAATTAGTATAGGAAGAAATCACAAGGATACAATCAGGAGCAAAAAACTGGAATAGCCGCTAGCACTGCCTTTCAACCCAGCACCGGTGTGTGAGTTTCTGGGCATCATTAAAATTCAATTAAGTATTTGGGAAAAAAAGAAATCCTGGCACTGACAGAACACATCATCTGACCACAGGAAGCTGTGCTGACAAAAATTCATAACGTGGAAATTGGAAACCCACACTCTGAAGCTTTCCTGTATTAACAGTTTAATGTCCAACTATGGAATATATAATTTATGAGAATTCTCTAATGTGATCCAGCCTTGCACATTTTGCAGTTTATCATTCCTATTTAGAAGGAAGTAAAGACCAAAATACTCCTACTTCTGAAGCCAATTTTTATCATTTTTAATATATATATCCCATGGTATTTTTCCACAGACTCCACTTGGCAAACCCGTATTCTAAATTCTTACCAGTGGGCTCATTTGGGCTCACTTTTTGGCCACTGTTTTCCTTTGGAAGACAGGGAAAAGTTTCAGAGACTTAGACATTTGGAGGGGGACATGATGCAATTGTGCAGAAACATAGAATTATGTTGCTTCACTTTTTTTTACTGAAGTGTCATCTAAATGCAGTTCTGGAGTTACTCTTATTGTCAGCTTTTGAGATTTGATCTAGCCAAAAACATCCACAAATCCTCTTTCCATACACTGAATGTTCTGGGTTTTTTATAGGCTTGCATATGCTTTGTGTTTTAAAAGCTGATTTCTTTGTTGCTTATGGTCCTTCTGTGAGTACAGTTGTACCTAAGCATATTGGTTTAACGACTTTATGGGCTTTTTGTATTTAAACCCTTTCATTTCTGCAGCTTTTTCTGAGCTGGATTACATGGAAGAACATTCTATAAAGCTTCTCTGTAAATCCCATTTTTGGGCTTTTTCTCATATCTGCTACTTGTTGTGAGTATCCACTCCATTGGGAGCCTCAAGAGATGCCAGAAGTACCATATTTGGGAGTGAACCTACAGTGGAACGAGAGGAAAAAAAGTCATCAATGTGCTTTATTTGGGAAGGAATCTGTGGCCTTTAAGAAACAGAGGGAGGAGAGAGGCCGCGGAGTATTAAAATATTGACAAGGCTAACAGGCAGTACTTTACTGTTTGAAAATATGCAGAATTGCAAGGGGAAGGAGCAGTCAGCGAGCCCTCTCGTAGCTGCCATGGTAAAGGTGATTGTGCCCTTCAGAGCAGTTACCTCTGCAGTTAGATTGGAAAGCAGATATCCCCAACCTCGGGGAATAGCTTGTGGCAGGATATATATGCCACAAAGATGAAGCTAGCGGAAACTGAATCCAGAAACAGAGAAACTAAAATTAAATGGAAAACAGTCTGATAAGGAAAAGTGAAATAATAATCAGTACATGGAGACTAAAAGAAGGGTTTTTAAAAGTTATTTCAAGATGCAAAAGCTTCCCCACTGTTTCCCATTTGCATTTTAAAGTAGTTCGATAGCTTGGACTCAGAGTATCTAGAAGAGGATTAACCTGCTTCAGTTTAGTTCAAAGGTGGCATAGAAGTGTATTCAAAATGTGTTTGTTAAAAAAGTAAACCTCACTGAAGTTTAAAGTAAACTTTCCCATACTGTTGCTCCAAGAACTGCCTGAGATTACCGTAGCTGAAAAATAAAAGGGGCAAAAGCTCAGATTTATGGCATTTAATAGTGTATGTGCAAGTATTTTCAAGTGGCTTTTTTTTTATATATACGATAATAACACTCTCGTTGGTTGTTTGGGTCATTCATACAGCAAGAAGGGAGCAAAAAATGTTAAAAATTAACTGTACAAGCCTGAGTACTTATCACTACTTCAAAGCCACATTAGAACAGAGCAACTCTAAAGACGAGAGTGTTCCAGATCCAAGTATAACAACAGGTGGAAAGTGCCAGAAAGGTCTATAACAATACTAGGGACAAAGATCAGGACCTAAATCTAATCAGCACACCATTAACTTCAGTGCACTATTACTCACAAGCACTCAGTATCTGGTGTTTGAGCACAGCATTTGATTTTTCCCACCAATCCCATACACAGGACAAAGCAGCTTTGCCAGTTATGCCATGGTGCAAAATAAATGAAATTACTTTCTTTGTCCTTTGTAATGATTCCTGTATTTCCAGCCTAGCCTGCTGTACGTGTGCAACAGGGTTTAATTATATAGAAGCCAAGATGAAACTGGAGGAGCCCAGTAACCATGGAGATTAGAGATCAATAATATAATACTGTATGTTTATAAATCATCCATAGTCCATGTATCCTTTTGTAAAAGGCATATAGGCAAGTGAGATCCAGGCAGGGTGCTCAATTTATTATTATTTTCTAAAATCAAATGTGATTATGCTTTCTGTGGGTGACTGCCTTCCTGTTAATACTGTTGTTTTCAAATTGTTCAGTACATATGGGTTAGGGGAGATGACTGTGTTCAGAGGAGAAATGTAAAGCTCCTCAATATAGGAGTCATATGAACATAGGAGTCATTTAAAGCTGCATCTGAAGGCTGTAGAGTGAAAAGTGCTGCTTCTTTCAACCAGACCCCTTAGTAGCCACTACCAGGCTGTGCTACATCTCATGGTGTGATTAGGAAAAAGTTATGAAAGCACGTGCACCATACACAAAACACAGTCGACATTCCTAGTTCTTTTTCCTGTTAAAAAATCCTCATCATGAAGCTCACTGTGGCAATCATAATTTGAAGACTGTCCCAGATAATGATGATGAGGAACCTGGAAGAGGACTTGAAATCATGTAGTTGCTTTTCCTGTTGGATAGATAAGACAATTTTCCAACTAAGCATGGTTTATCTTCTTCCTTTCTTTTAAAGAGGCAACTAATCAGTTTTACTGAGAATACTTACCACTGGAAAGTCAATAGTCATCAAAATTTAAACTCTTCTCATGCTTTACTGTTCTGGCAACTTTTGACTTGAAGAGTTTTCCGTTAATATCTATTTCAACATTTTGTTCTAGTTTGTTTCCAAAATTACTTTGCCAAAAATGAATATTGAAAGTGGAAAATGTATTTTTTACATTATTTTACAGTTTCAACTAATGCAAACGCAGAAGTGACCTGGTTTATGTTTCACTCCATCGTGAGTTTGTTTTCCTTCAGTTGGGAATAATAATTTTAAGGAGTCTTCCAAAAGACACAGAATCTCTCTCCCCAGTAGTT
>WYDI02025720.1:46314-78136 GCA_009867235.2 Psittacus erithacus | reverse complement strand
AGTTTGTTTTCCTTCAGTTGGGAATAATAATTTTAAGGAGTCTTCCAAAAGACACAGAATCTCTCTCCCCAGTAGTTGTGTGTATGAAAGGCAAAGCGTGGAAAATTAAGAACCCTTTTGGAAGAATTTATTGCAGCGTTTCAGCATAGCCAAAGAGTGAATGGATGTACGAAACTGGATGATGTTCTTGAATAAAAATATTGTTATCTGATCTGCATGGAAAGGATAAGAGGATAACGGATTTTATGACAAATCCTGCTTTGATAGCAATTACATAATAATTATATAATTGCCATAACAAATCTCTGGCTTATGACTTCACAAGAACATTCAGCATCTCTCCAGCTCAAGCCTCTGCTTGCAGAGCTCTTGCAGTGGAGTTCTGCTTGAACACAAGAGGTGCCTACGTGTTAGCATTCCAGCTTATTTCAGCTTGGGAGGTCATCTCCAGAAGATTCCAGCTCATATGATCCCCTTTTGAATCACAAAGCCATCTTGGAACATACAAGTTGGTTTCCTTTTGAATGAAATCCAACCAGAAGATGTGCTGTGGAATGACATTCAGCCCATTGGTCCAGAGCAACAGTAGTCTAGACTAGAAATGCCTGTACTTAAACAGGGGAGATGCAAACTTAGATAGGGGAGATTTAGGGTGGATATAAGAAGGAAGTTCCTTATTGTGAGAGTTGTGAGACACTGGACCACGTTGACCAGAAAAGTTGTGGCTGCCCCATCCCTGGCAGTGTTCAAGGCCAGGTTGGAGAGGGCTTTGAGCAACCTGGTCTAGTGGAAGCTGCCCCTGCCCATGACAGGGGATTGAAACTGAATGATCTTTAAGGTCCCTTCCAACCCAAACCATTCTGTGATTCTGTGTAAGACTGGGTGTTAAGACTTCAGCCTTAGTTGTTTTTTTTTTGCTCTGCAGATCCACTCTTCCTGGGCTACACTACTTGATGTAGTATGGACATGGCTAATGAGAATCATCACTACCCTGAGTATCAACAAAGCACAGTACCCAGAGTATCATCTTAAACTGGTGTCCATTTAAGAGGATGGATGGGGCTCAGGATTTTCTGAAAACGTCCTGTCCTCCACAGATGCAACCATCTCGTGTGAATTTCAATCCCAGTTGCACTATTACTTGCTGCTCCCAGTGCATCCTTGCTCTGCAGGTTGAGAAACTGTGATCACACTGTGTCTGCCCTGCGACAGCTTACAAGTTGCCCTAGTAAGCAGCAGGCTGCTTTAAAGGTAGCTCTGGCAGCTTCTGAAGCGCCTGATGGAGTTGGTCCTAGCAGGATCTGAATGTTTCCCCAACCGCCTCCCACTGAGAAGCGGTACTTCCACAGAGTGTGGAGATTGTGCTGGTCTGCTCAAGACATGAAGGGAGCCGCGGTGTTGCTGTGGTAAACCTGAGCATGTAGAACTTGTCTGCCCATGACATCAGGCTTAGTTCATCCTTCACTCCAAGCAACACCTGGAAACATTTTTTTCCACTGGTATTTTATATTGACTATGAACAGTCTGTACTTGAATGATCGTTCTCAGATTGTTTTCCTTACAACCATTATAGCCAGCCTCTAAAGGTAGAACACATATCCAACCTGCTTGAAACAGAGGAGGAGGGCAAGGGTTTAACCCTGAGGATCAAGAATCCCTCATGACAGCCATCAGACTGCTGCTGAATGTGAACTCCGGGAAGGGATGCTCTGGGATGCAGGGTGCTGTGTCATGCAGGCCTGGATCTCTGGTGGTCCAGATGGGGATCTGTTGCAATGCACCACAGCTCCTCCTCTACCCACACACATTCTTCCCAAATGAAGGCAACATGGGGAAAAAATAGTAGACACCACGGCTTTGTCTTAATGTGCACCCAGAATACAATTTGAGTGTGTATCGGAGGCAAGAAGTAAGTCTGACCTCTGAATTAGATGTACAATTATTGGCAACTGTGAAGCACAGGTCTATATCCATGAGAGGCAGGGTTCAGATCCAGCAGGAGATTGGAAATGGGAGCAACAAGAAGTCACAGGAGCAAAATTTTGCCTCCATAAGGAAAAAAAGCTCCTGGCTCCCAATTGATCTCCTTGCTTTCACTGAGATCAATGATCATTCTGTCTCCAGGAACAGCAGGTGAACCCAGCAAGGGGGTGCAGGCTCCAGTCTATGTCAGTGGGACAGGCAATTAGCTGAACGTGCTGGCCTACAAAGCACAGCTCCTGCACCAGCTGCCTTTCAGGAACCCTGTGGTAACAGCCACTTTGCTGAGCTTCTGGAAATACTCCATATGCAGACTCTGGCCCCCAAAGGAGCAGCACTCCCATGCTTGGCTTTGCAGTCTTAATGCTCTTTTAGATTAGAGTTAAATGGCTGAAATTGTCTAGGTTTAAGAAAGGAAAACAACTCCAGGACGACATGAGCCCAGCTTTTGTCCCAGAATCCATCACACCGGCTCAAACTACCATCCTGCCTGGGCTATCAACAGCACTGGGGTTGAGCGGCTCCACCAGCCTGCTAGTCAAAATCCTCATGACAAAGGTACAGAAGACCATACTAGTGAATTTCTCAGATATTTGCTAAGAGCAGAGGAAAGGTGAGACCGAGTTGCCTGAAAATGGAGAGGAGCTGCAAATGCAGGGTGTGCGCTGTTGATTAGAACACACAAGATGCAGATGGGCTCCTTGGCAGGCACTGCACAAACAGCACGTTTATAAAAAGCATGGAAGGCAGCCACATTTTAATAGACTTTCTCCTTGTCCTTTTTTTAATCTTAACTTCAAAGAAGAGGTCACCACAATTCCTTTTCCCTGAGCCTCGTTCTAAGACACACTCAAAAAAACCTCCAAAACCTGTAGGAAAATGCACGCTACAAAAAATGAGCTGTACATGATCTCTGCAGAGAAGGGTCAGTGCTCTTGACCAGATTCTACCAACTCTTTTATTATGAAGATTTTCTCCACATTTGGCACTTAAAATCAATCACTGGGAGAGGGATGGAGAAGGGGAGTGAAGGGAAGGCAGCAGTCAAAATAATAAACAACTTGGTCCCTGCAAGAGAATGTGTCCTTCTTTAAATGATGAGAAAAAGATAATGTGTTTTCTTTAGCATTCATGAAATCAAGTATTTTCCCACTAAGTCAGTATTAGCATTTTTTGAAAAGGTTTAAAACATACGACCAGGTTTTGTAGTTAAAATGGGAAAACATTTTAAATTGGAAATGCGAATTTAATCCCTTCAATTAAATGTAAAATATTTAAATACTTAACCTGATTGCTGCCAACTGCAATTTCCTATAATAAGGAATTATGAGGATAGCAAGTAGTTCTTAAAGGCACATGGTTCACATAAAACCACCAGAGTCAGGTCTAGAAGCTTCGCCTTCACTCATGCATATTGCCACTTTGCCCCTTCATACCAGTTACAATTGGGAAAACTTCAAGTACTATTTTTGATAGGGCATTAAAAAAACCCTTTGTTTTCTCTCCAAGTAAACAAGCTGGTAAGTGTGTTATTAACAGCAGATATGCCAATAGGAAAGTCATAGGAAGCCTCTGACATCTGAATTAAAGGATGTGAGAAGATTCTTCTGGAGAAACTCAACACCAATCTCACTCAATGTATCTCTTTGTGAATAATCATCTTCTATGTCTATGTATGTGTACATATGTACACATATACACGCATACATAATATATATCTACATTCTCTGTTTAAGTACCTGAGTTTATGAGACATTTCTGTTGCCCTAACTTTTTACATGAATTTTGCTATAACCTGTAGGAAAAAACCTGTTCTCAGTGACAATGATATAAATTATAACAACTTTGCTGTAACCCAAATTTGTGCAAAGAATCTCTTTTTCCTTTCAAAACTGCTTTTTTGTGTGTGTGTGTGCATAAAGTATCTCCTCGCTGAGGAGAATCTATAGGCCCCAACTGGCAAGTGAGCTTCATGGAAGTTATGTGAACTCACAAGGCCGTTTTCTCACACATTTGGAGAAAGCAGCAGATTGAAAAACACTGGTTGCTGGCCTACAGCTCCAGCATTGTATTGTGAATTCCACCTCAGGCCATTTTAGGAAGTGGTCATTATAAATTAACTTCCTCTACATCTCTCTACTTTGAACTGCTCTTCAGTTTGTAACTAAAACTGTATCTACAGAATGAAGTTTTATTTTTATCTGACTTTTTCCTTAAATGCTGCATATTCTTATTTCCTCCTCCTCCCTCCATGGCTGGCAGCAGACCAACTCTTTCATTGTATTTAGAGGAAAGAAATAGCCCACTGAACCTTTCCCAGAGCACGTTATAAGGACTTAAAAAACTTTGAATAAATCAAAATAGTTATTTAAAAGTAAATGAATACACGTTTGTAATAAGCCTTCCAATGCTAGAGGCAGGTCTGATCTATGCATAAATAATTCATCAGGAGACAAGTAAGATAAAAAGGCTGAAATAGATAAATTCGTACTATTTCCAGGCACTTTGCTGGAGCCATCTCTGGCAGCAATAGCCACGCTTGGCTCCCTGCACAGACAGTCAAAGGAAGAGAAGACAAGCCAGAAGGTGATTCTCATCTTAACACTGGCCAAAGAGCTCCTCTTTCCCTCCTCTCCTATGAGCAGATGGAAACTAGGATGACCGGGATTGTAATTAAGAACATCAGCATGGAGGCAGCAGAGAAGATAGAAGATTTGTATCTGAAAAATTGCCTGCTTGGATCTTCTGGTGTGGCCTGAGCCAGCACACCATCAGGCACTTACAAAGCCACCTACAAGCCCAGGCTGGATTTATCTGAGACAAAAGGTTCAAGGGAGGAAATTCTCAGATAAGAATGATCCCTCTTCTCTGTTTAAACCAAATTTCATCATCTTAATAATGTAATAAACATGGTAGAAGAGGCTTTCTGTAGGTCAGAGAAGTTTAAGATCAATAGATACATACAGGGGGAAAAGGTAAACAGAGTAAGGCAAGTGTTGCTGAGTTACCATGTTCTCAAAAACACTCCAGCCAGCTATTACAAAGTAGATCCTCAGTATTTTCAAAAATGAGAGCAAAGTGCCACACTGCCACCTCTTTTTTCCCCCCTGCCAATGAATAGCATAGGAAATTCTAATTTCTGATGTCATCAGTGCTCTCACCAAATCCCATTGTGGGGATGTCTTCTCTCATCTTCTAATGCCCTGTCAATACCTACGCTGATGCAGTTTTCTGAGACGTGTTTGCACAGATTACCTTCTCTATTACCTGTTTTGGAATAAATTCTAAAAGAGTGAACTCTTCTCTTGGAGACTGACAGGTTACTGGGCCATGATTTTCAGACTAAGTGATATATCAGAAGAGAATGGTGTTTCAAAGGGAAACATCCTCAGCATTATCTTCATAGGTCATTTTTTTTGAGGAAGCAGAATATTAGCTTGCACGCAAGACAAAATACCTTTTTGATGCAAGATGAGGCAGTAAGTGCCAGAAAGGCCTTGTTCAGTTAATTGCAATTTAAACCCACAACAATCTATTTACAAATTTCCAAGTAAGATTTTATCCTTTAGTTAAACTACCTCATCCGTTTAAGCAGGGTGTACTAGTTGGCTTTTATTCTTCCTAACTAGCAACTATTTTTATTTTGGAGAAAATAATCTTTGAGTAACTAGGCTGCTGTTGTAGTGCAGATGCTAGGAGCACTTTTCCTACTCTGTGGTATGAAGACAAGGATATACAAACCCATCTAATACCACAAAGTTATTTTTAGTCATTGTGCACATATTCTTATAAATAGCCAGAGTTTCATTGCCACAGGAGATTCTTGCAGAGCAAGTCTTACCTGACTTCTTTGCGATGTCTGTGGTGAACAGATCAATCTTGGGATGACTTCCTCTTCCAGGATGTCCTTAGTGTTTTGGCCTAAATCCCCTCCTTTGGTCTAAGCAGGGTGAAATGGCTCAGGCAATCAGCTAAGATTGGCAGATCATCAGAAGATGATCTTGCTCAGTTCAAAGTCTTCATAGGTAAGTTGTTTTCCAAGAAGACAGAGCAGGAATTCAGCGCCACCCTATATGCTCAGAGGAAGTATGTCAGGTCTCTATCATTTGCATGGCTAGTATTCTAGGAGACAGGAATGGAAGTTGGTCAAGTCTGCATTGCTTTTTCCCACAGGGTTTCGATGTGCAACATCCTTTTCTTTAAGGATTGTCACCCTTGAAATACCTACCTACCAGAATATACCCCATCCCAGAAGCGAACCACCTCTCCAGATCCAGTTGCATGGAGTAGAGATCAGGAGACATCGGTCTGATGTTTCTAAATTAGGGTGCAACCTTCTTCTGAAGCAAAGACAGCCACTAGAGGTGGTGGTGAGGAGTCTTGGTCTGAGAAGACTTAAAGGTCTTAATAATGAAGGTGACCAGTTTTGTCCAAAACCTATCATCCTGGAAAATGGCTTTATTCCTAGAGATTCTCTCAGATTTCTACAAATCAGTAGCTAGATCAATAGTCTGACATACAAACTTTTTTACGGAAATAAGGGCAACATGACTAGAGATAATTTTGCTAGCTAGCCTCTGAGAAAACAAAACCACATCAGCCATCTTTGTTCATTCACTCGATTTTTTATAGCGTTTCTAAGATTTAAAATTTGTCTTCAATTTATGATGTCAATATTCAAGATGAATCCTAATACTGATTTCTACTGTAAAGCATTTGGGAGATCTGCAGCAAAACTACATTTCCATTTCTCAATCAACAGCCTCTTATTTGCTGCTATTTGAAAAGCTAGAATGACAACTTCTATCTTCGAAGTAGTTATTTTCACTTTATCATTGAGTGAATGCATATACTGTACACAATGTGCAGTAAACATATGAAGAGGAATAAATTTTAAATCCCTCTATTAATCCAATATCAATTCCCAATATGACACCTTCCTACTTTGCCTGCCCTCAAAACATGAGATAAATTTCAATGTTATTTGAACTACATCAAAAGAGAGAACATGTTAACCCTGTGTGTCCAATTTTAGCCACAATTATACTAAGATTGATATGTAATATCTGAAAGTACTGTAATACTGCTTGAAACAAAATTTGGCAGTCCTTTCTGGAATAAATTTAAGGCATATGTTCTATTCCACCCTATCAAGTAGAGGGAGAAGTGTAAATGTTTTTTATTTGAGAGACAACTGAAGGAGAACCAGCCAAACTACAAAATACATGAAAGTCAACAAATAACAAAAAGATCCTTTGATTCAGTTGGTAAGATAAATAGTAAGTCTTTGACAAAAGCCCTATCTAAACATATAATGGACAAAATTGGAGTTACAGGAATCTAAAAATGTCTTTAAGAGGAGAATAAGCCAAGCAGATGCACCAGTAGTTTCTAAAAACAGATGAAAAAGGAAATTAGAGTACAGTTTCCAAAACATCACACATTGCTTAATTTTCTTAAGGAAAACAGACAAATAGCAGATCTTGTCATGGAAAGGGTGATGCAGTGGTTAGCAAAGTCTTTTTCGGTTCTATCAAGCATCAGGTACTTTAAGTACTAATTCCCTTCTCACTGTGATGGTCCATTTCACCTGAGCCTTTGTCTTCTGAACCCGTCTGCTTCAGACTTCTTTTCCAGTGTGATTTAGATGGATGCCCAAAGCTGACCTCCCAGAAGAGTTACATGAACATTTGGATGCGAGTGGCTACTCTCACTGTAATGCTGATACCCACAAACAGTTGGATGAGGGATGTTTATAATTGAGGCTCATCTTTTTTTTGTTTGCTTGTGAGCAGTTTCTTTTATGTTCTGTTACTGAAGTACATGTGTCGACTGACTTAAGAGAACAGCCTTGTAAATTAGATCTTTGATCTCAAGAGTTCATTTTATCTTTGCAGCACAGAAAAGTGAATTGAATTGGCTGGCAGAACTAAGCCCTCTCTTGTCTCTGTTCCACAGCTGCTGCATCCTTCTAGGGTTATCATAACTTCCACTTCCACCGCTGGATACTCTCTTTTGCTACAGAATTAAAAAAGGCTTCTCCCACATCTAATCATAACCTGCAGTACAACGCTGAAAGCTTTACAACTCCTGGTTTATTATACAAAGCATGCAGCATGCTGAGACTGTTTTACTTCTGGAGAAGGAATGTATTTGACAAACTACTGAGCTGCAATACAACAAAGCTCTGTGAGCTACCCTCATCAGGAAGTAAACTTTAATAGAATATTCACCAACTTTTCTGGGAGTAAAACACTGTCTAGAAACACATTGTATGGAGGGCTACAGACTAAAGAGAAGTACCTGCTCTGAGATGTTGAAAGGAGTATGTGATCCATTGTTACTCTCTATTATTGATGTTAATGTATGGAGGCGTTTGCATGAGGGACCGTGGTGCTGCCTATTCCATATACACAAAAAAAGACTATAGGGCACAATACCAATATAGTCTCTAATTCAGGTCACCATATGATGGTGTCATCATATTCTTACCACCTGCACTTCATTTAGTTTCCATATTTTCATAACTGCAAATACTACAGAAATAACGTTCAATGAAACTGCTTTACATGTGCTTTCCCCAACCCCTTCCTTAGTTTGGCGTAATTTTACTATGTATTTTTCCCTTTATACTACTAAAAGAAGTAATGAACACATGAGAACCTTGCCATTTCCTACCAGGCAAATACCTGTAAAAAACTAATAATTTTTAATAGCTTCAAAGTAATTGCAAGTACAATAGCCAGTCTTAGTCAGGAACTATTGCACCCACCATAGACATTAAAAACCTTTCCATTAATATGTTTCAGAAAATAAAGTTTAAAGCGTTATTTTTTAGGATTTCCACTGAATGATTAAAATCACTCATACATGGAGGGAAAAACTCTTGTTTTATGAGGGACTGCATGCACAGAAGTGGCACTCTGGATCTAGCTGGTTTTTCGATCATTTATCTGGCACATGCAGGAGAATTAAAAGAGCCTTACTCATAAGCATCATATAGTCAAAGAAAAACTTCACATACCTGCATGCAGAACCTAAAATGTGTGCTCCAGAACTGAACAGTGAGATGCTGTGCCTAGGTCAAAGTTACTTCTTACACTCCTGGCATCTGAAAATGATGAAATTCTGGGTTGACAAAAATCTCCATTTCATTCTTTGGACAAAAATGCTTCCAAGTTAACTGACTGTCCAATAATGGAAACAACATAGTGACTTTTCTCCCCTTCCAGTAAGCATGAATACTTGGCATTGCTTCTTTTGAATGGCTGTGATTCAGACAGAAGGAGGGCTAAGAAAGGGTCTGTGGGAACAGAACCCTCTTGCATAGTGGAGCAGAGTGAAGGTCTCTTTTCTGAAAAGAGTTTCATCTGTGTGAAGGATGTTGAAAAGAAAGAGGTAGTTCTCTCACAGACTCAGTGGACATAAATATCTAGCTGGTAAAGAAAGAAGATGATCTCAGTGGAGGATACAGGGAGATCAGTAATTTTCCTTAGTTTAAGGAATTTAACATATTGATGGGAAAAAATCAGGCCTAACAAACCTCCTCCTAGCTTTGTGAGCTCATTACAGAATCCCAAGCTTAGCGCTGTTGAAGAGCTGCAGTACAGCAGGTGGGCTGAACAAACTCAGGTCCGCTTATTAAACCTTCTTCTCACAGCACCGAACCGGAGCCTGCCTCTGGAATATACAGAGGATTTTCTGCCTCTGTTGCTGTAACAGACATTTTCTAGCTTCAAAAGGAAATCTTGTTAATCTGGAATTGTCCTGTCATTGGCAGAAGAGTTGCAGTTAGCTAAGAAGGGAAGGACTTACCCTAGGAGTTGCACATCTGGTTCCTCTCCATACTTGCTAGGCTGAGCAGAGAAAATCCAAAGCAAGATGAACTGTCATGTCATAACAAAAGGGTGGTTGTGGGGAGGACAGTGGTTTCTCAAGTGCAAGTTTTATGCTATTGTTTGGATCAACCCACTCGTCTTGCCCAGGAGACTGCTTTAGTGCTTTTGTGAACCTAACAGGTTCTCCAGCTAAAAATGCAATGAGCTGTGTGTTATTTTTGAGACACTGTAATTACCATGGTGAATATGCTGTTAACCTTTTCCTTTTAGTTGCTCTAGGATCAAAAGCTCTCAGCTGTGACCACACAAGCATATATTTGCCACCTGCAGAACTGCAGTATCAGGGTTTGGGTCATACTTTAAAGAAAACATCAGAAATGGGATCTGTAACCCCCTCCTTGACTGACCTGCTGGACACGGCATTTTCTGGTTCTGAGTTTGTCACCGGGGAGTTGTCTGTGAGGACCAGCTCCCAGTCAGCCTTCTGTCAGGCTGCTCTGGATGCAATTATTCTTTGATTTACCTTCGTACATGTGGACTTCACTCCCCTTTTCCTATGCTTAAAATTAGACTTTTCCAGAGCCTGTGTTTACAACTCTTCCAGAGGAAATAAGAAGTGTCTTGTTATGTTTGATTTATTAGAAGTTCCATAAGGAAGCTATCACACAACACAGAGTATATCTCTTGTAGGGAAAACGGAGAGAACTGCAAATGAAACTCAGAATCTCCCATGAGCTACAGTAACTCTAAATAAACTATTTAGTAAAGGAGTTCAGGCCTAGTAATATGTCCGCTCATGGCAGTGACAGAGCTCCCATTTGCAGCACTTCACTGGCCCAGGATCACACTTCTCTTTTATGATTAGTTCTGGAGTTGACAACCTGTCTTACTCTTAATGACATCAGCTATGAAATATCTTTCAGTTCTAAATAATCTATATATCTATGCATAACACAAAGCAAGCAGTTCTATTGAAGTTCTCATTATTATATACAGAATATACAGAATGGACAGCCAGGGTGGTTTACTATTTTGATATCATTATTGATTATATTTGAATAGGTTTTAATTTTTTTAAAAAACAAACTATATTCTTTCATTGGTGTTCAAATATTTGATTGACAATATGCAGAACAATTCAGTATTTGTTGACACTGACAGATACACAGACCTTCACATATATCCTATGCAATAATCACTTAGCATAAAAGGTTAAACATTTTGCACAAGTAATGCACATTTTTTAATGAATTAAGGCTCTTTGAAATCTTTAATTTTCTGAAGATTTTGTGCCACCTTCATATTATCAGTGGGCACATAGTAATATCCATAAATCTTATCAATTTGTAACAGTTTAAGTGTACTTTTTTCTTATCCCAGTGAGAAGAAATTCACCTTTGCTGTCTGAACACCATTAGGCTTCAATCCACTTTTTATAGATGATCTCAAGCAAGGGATAGGTTTGTTCCCCAGGTCTGGCTAAAGAGAGGGCAGTCAGTAGACACATTCCAAGTACCCTTGCTAGATGTAGATTTTACCCTTTACAAAACATGACGAAGGACGAAGGCCAAATGTTTAACCTACTGTTCCACATTTCTCACCATGGGTGAATACAACCTCCTCCCTACTCTCCTTTGCTTCTCCTTTTCTTTCGAAAGGATGCTTCTGAGTGTAACAGAGCACAGTTCTGACAAGATGTAATTATTTTAGATAAATTATATAACTTTTGGCAAGAAAGGAATGCACAAAATTACATGCCAAGTCAGCCAGCAAAAAAAGAAGTACTGTGAGTTTGTTCAGTCTTCAACAGTGTTTTGCAGTTCAGCTTCTAGACCAGCTGAGCTGCAGAAACACTTCAGATCTGAAACGGACAACTTGAATGGAAACATGCTAGATGCAGAATGATTAATTTTCTAATGATTAAATATAAATCAATCATGAAAATTAAATTTAGTGCTTCAGGTATGTGTTAACTAAAAAACTAGCACACAAACCACTTCTAAACAACTTGGTAAAATCAATTCTTCCTTGTAAGAGTTGTGAGTACTTCCCAGTTCACAGCCACAGGATCCTCAGAGCAGAGCCATAGACAACACCTAAACCACCACACAAAATACATCAAATGAATGTGCAACATATTTGATCAAAAGGACCCCTATTTTAAATGACACTGAAAAGATTTCCAAACTGAATTTTCAAGTTCAAGCTTCCATGAAGTATGAATGGTCACAGCTATAGTAAACAGTACAGGTGAAGCTGAGCAATAACTCTCACACATAAGAAATAACTCACTGTTATTTAGCATGTTTTTTATTGGACTGCAGTACAGATACCATCCCTGAAACAATAACTTCAAAACATTTATGAACACAGCTGTCAAAAATATTAAATACATACATTTAAAAAAATCTAAACCACAAATATTTAACAACCTAAGATGTATTCACAATGTAATTTCTCCATCATTTACAGTATTTCTCTCAAAAACTGTAAGAGGATGCAAGTCTGAAAATATATGTATTTTAAGCTACCACAGGGCATAGAAAATATATGAAAATATCCACTAATGTTTGGCACAATATAAATATTCTACCCCGAGAGAAAAAACAAGTGTTTTTTTTGTGTGGCAGATCATTATTCATCAAAAATCATGATGTTACATCAGAGAGCTGTTGCTCATGCAACAGCAGCTCTGGTTTTAGTTGGGGAAAAACATGCTTAAAGCTTGTGAGCAGGGGACACAGTGGTCTGTGAGAATACTGTTTAGGTACTTAGCCATTTAATTTAGCTGGATAAGAAACAATGTAATGTTTTCCTGTTGTTAAACATTGCCATGTGTATCTCTGGCACACAAATTGAAAAAAGAAGGGTGTGACCATTAAAAGTATGTGTCCTGAGATTTCCTTCTTCAGGGGGCAAAGAGGTTAAAATGGAAAAGCTGATCTGTGTATAAATCAGGAACACATGTGGTAATGAGAACAAACAGCAGCCAACAGGCAGGAGGGGAGGACTTCTCCAGGCACAACATGAGATGGACAAAAATACCATCTGTTGGAAAGGGAGCAGAGCAACTGATTTTCACTTTGAAATCAGTAAATTTTACCAGTTCTATTAAGTCTTCATAATTATGAAAGCACTCGTAATTAACTCTGAGTTTTAAAACTTGGTCTAACTGAAAAGCTGTCTGTTCAGGAGTGCAAAGCAATATTGTTTTAGTGTTAATACTGGTTTCTATCTGTAGGAAATCAGAGGTGATCTTAACACATGCAACAGGATCTATGTGTTTAGTATCTGAGTGAAATAACAGAACAGTGCAGGCGCGTGTAAACATCATCTTAAAGTTATGAAATGTTTGTGTCTGCAGCCTACCTACTGGAAGTAGATACCAACAACCAGTCTCAGGCTGAAACAATTTTGCTTGATTTCTTTGGAGATAACCAGAATATTTAACATAGTAAGTTACAGTTCATTTAAAGCTAAGAAATATAACACGATTGTGAATAAGAATCCTTTTGACACAATTCATCTGATACACCAGTGGTAGTCCCCCAAAATATTGTCGACTAAAGTAAGTCTGTATCTTCACCTTAGGACTTTTTCCTTGACACAGACAGAAATACTAAAGAAAACATTATGGATCACAAAGCACTGAATTTTCAAGGGTAAAGTCATACCAAAATCTTGATAAATTATCACTGATGTCGTAGGTGAGCAATCGGTCAGGAACGTCATTACGGGTGCCCTGTACTGCTAACACATGTGGTGCTAGGGCAAAGGGTACGTCACTCAGAAGATCTGACATGAAAGGGCTGCTTTCCAAATTTTGACTCCTTTCATTTCCCACCTCGGCACTTGATACACTCAACTGAGATCGGTGCCCTGTATTTATCTAAAGAGAAGAGAAAAGCAGAAATTTAGACATCATGACTCAGGCAGTTAAGGCTTTGTGCTTAGAGCCATCATGACCTACTAACACATGAAGAAAATAAAATAGTAAATAAAAGCAGTTTCAGAGTTTGCTTGAAGTACATCTGAAATAGCAGTTCTCAGTTCATTGATACAATTTTTTGGGTCGGGTTGACTTGAATTAATGCTAAAACAGCAATGGATTTTTTTGATGATTAGTAACATTTCTCAACCTATTGTTACTCTGCATTTATGAAACCCATACGTCTGGTGGGACTTTTTGTCATAATGTCAAGTCTTGCTTAGGGAAAATGACTTGCATTAGAACTCCTTTCAGAAACTGATGAAGCTCTGTCTTTTGTTCCCCTTGTGCCTTTTCAGAAGCTGTCCAACAAAGGCATGACTGATGATTATAAAACACTCCTATCCCAGTTATTTCAAAGTATTAATGATGTTGCTTTCCAAACTGAAATGAAATTTCAAAATTGGAATAGCAATAGGAATTGCAATATATGCACTGCCAAACATGTGTTTTATAGAAAAAGTCAACAAAACTTAAACAAAAGCCAAAACCCCAAAACCCTTGAATCAAAACCAACAATAAAATAAAATAAAATAAAATAAAATAAAATAAAATAAAATAAAATACCAACCCTGCCATATAAAAGTCAATATAATTTACAGAAAATGTCAGCAAATAGGATGCTGGACCCAATATACTTGCAAGTTTTGATACTGGCCTACCAATATGACCTTATTAAGTGTCTATCCTAAAACTTTTATTATTTTAAAAACAGAGACAAGACTATTTATTCTGCCTCTAGAAATCAAATCTAACTTTACTATTTATAGCAATAAAATGCTATCCAAACTGATAGCTCTCACATCATCTCTAGGAATAAGATGTTTGTTAGATGGACTTTTGTTTTGCATAAGCATACATATGGGAATCTTCAGTAATTTGCTCAAAAGTGATTAACAAGACATGTGAAAGCCAAGAACATTAGACTTGAATTTCTGACTGAAGGTCTGACTTCTTCCTTTCAACCCTCCATACACAGCACACAGCCAGAAAAATCCAAAGCTTATGCTGTTATTAGGGAAGGGAGAGCACTGAAAGCTTTAAAAGCTAATTTGGTATTCAACTGATCATAAGAGTTAAATGGATCTAGTTGTACGGACAGTGCTTTCATCCTAAATTTTTCCATGATTTTTAGGGGAGCTGTGCTGCTCAAGATCTGAGGTGTGCTGGAGGTGACTGTTACAGAGAACCTGAGGTTGTAGTTGTTTGGCAGAAGGACAGTTTGGGTGGTGAGGTGGTTTCTTTTCTATCCTGGGAGTAACTAACACTACTAAGCATTTAGCCAAGTAAAAGTCACTTCATCT
The DNA here is from genome assembly GCA_009867235.2 of Psittacus erithacus. Lineage (NCBI taxonomy): Eukaryota > Metazoa > Chordata > Aves > Psittaciformes > Psittacidae > Psittacus > Psittacus erithacus. The sequence goes on along the minus strand of WYDI02025720.1, from coordinate 63,026 downwards.
GCTTCTCAGAGGAAGGACTGGATTTGACTCGAATGCAACCTGAGCACTACTCATTCCTCATGTAACCCAACATTTCATCTGCTAGGTCAGATAAGCAAACATTAAACCTTCTATTAAACTGTCAACAATGAAATAGATAATCTTGCCAATCTAAGTCAGTTCAGAGTCAGTACTTAGGTGACTGAGGAAGCTCACACCTGCATAAGCTACTGGGTCAGAACAGGTTAGTGGTGCTGCACACTCTGAAATGGACCCTCATTTGGAAGCTTTTGTTTACACTCATGAAGACTAGAAACTTGAAGCTTAAGACACATTTCCCCACATCAGTAACTGTTATATCACAGGATAATAATGTAAAATTTCTTAAGGTTAAGAAGGTTTATTAAAAGGAATGACTGCTGCATGTAAATACTAACCTTACTTGTTATGATCCAGTACAAAAGATGAGTGAATGAGCTCAAAGGAGTCAAATGAAGAAAACATCTTTCTACTGAGCTGCTGAGATTCACCTCCCAGTAACAGAGCCTGTTTGACTTTTCCCCATTTCTTTCAGATCACCTTCTGGCTAGTTGCTATAAAAAATTTATTTTATAGATATGAAAAAGGAAAGAGTAGTCCCATCTTTGTCTATTCTTCTAGGCAACTTCAGAGCCCTCTGGAGACAGACAGGGTATGTCACTGGGTTTCTCCTGCTTTAACAATATTCTCTAAGCTATTGTAATACTGACATGTCTGTACTACATAACCCCTGAAGGTACAGTTTACAGATAATGAAAAGTCAGAAAGACTGCATAGTTCTCCTACTGCAGCTTTTCAAGCTCTGAGCAAAAAAACCCCAGGCAACAGCACCATAGGTCTGTAAGTTCAGAAAAAACCCTAAAACGTCTTGTACTTGTCTGTTCTAATCAGCACAGTTATCTTCAAGTGGAAGATCAGCAGCTGTCACTTTAAAGGGGATCTTAACTTCTATAGGTGCTGACTGATGACAAACACTTAGAGGACGTATTCCTTCTTGTCATAGCCAAATAGACTCAAGGTGTACACTGTAACAAAATTCATAAACATCTTCTATAGACATATTCTTTTGCTAAGAACACTGCCACACAGAACATTTATGTTAAAGATATTTATCTGAAAACTCCCACAATACTTCAAATAAGTACTTGATTTTGTAGCTGTTGTAAACTTAAAAACTTCCCTTAATTTCTACACTGCACTGCACTTTCCTTCTTGAAAGAAACAACCTGTGGAGAATTTATGGAGGTGCTGGTATTTGCTTGTGTTAAATCAGCGCCATATTCTGAAGGGGAGAGTGGAGCCAGAAAGCCCCAAATGAAAAAACAGGAAAAGGTTACATCGAGGAATCAATTAGATGAGATCTTCAAAGACCATTCTGCTTCCCCCCACTCCCACATTCCAGGGAAAAATGATCCCTCACTTGCTGTCGTATTCCCATAGCTCAGATGATAATCAGAAATCCCTAGAATCTAATGTTTATTTTGTTTGGCAAACTATACTTTTATGAACACCTGTTTATATCTTTATTGTCCCACAAGCTGGATGAACCCAATTTACAATGCAAATTGCACTATCACATGGTAAAACTGACTTCAAAGAAGGAAAAAAAAAAACAAATGGAGAGAGCACAAAGCATCTTGGATCTTCTTTCTTCCCCCAGAAACTTTACATTTGTTAGAAGGGTACCAAATGGGCAGCGCCAGAAATTAAAGCCCTTTCTGCACACAGGAAATATCATGTATTACAATGACAGCAAGAATCAGCTTTTTCTACTCTCAGGTCTCTCTCCCCATTTCAAAGCAAGACTGCAGTAAGGAAGGATGAATTACATTAGAATTATTTTACTGTTCAACATCACTTAACCATCTCTGCATAGTGTCAGCAAGGTTCTTAATAGTCTATAGATTCTGATCCTACTTGAATAGCCAAAACAGTATCATAAATAAAGCCCAAAATGGCTGGGAGCAACATAGTACAGAAAAGTCAGGAACAAAGAAAAATGTCAGGTCAGTATAACAAATTCCATAAGCTGATCTAGGATCCAATGGTCTTTGTCTCCCAGTATACCCAACCCCTCCCGAGAAGATCTCAGGCCCAATATGAAAAGATCTATTTACAGCATAAATGAGAAAAGGACTCAAGATTTCCTATTTCAGTTTCACATATAAACCACTACTATCTCTCCCACGAAAATATGTATTTTTCGCCATCTTAAAATGTTCACATTCCTTTTTCATTTACAGCAAGTCACGTTTTATGATACTATTACTGTGCTGACATCCCAACAAATGACGCAAGGGGAAAAATACAAAACCTGGGAAAGATGATTCTTTAATGTAGAATGCAAAATCTAAATCTGGTAGAAAAACTCTGGACAAAGTTTACCTGGAAATTTAACTGAAGATAGGCTGCTGTAAAACTCTGTCATGTTTGCAGTTTAAGTCTGGAATATTCTGGAGCCCATCCCTTTATCTAGTACACAGTGTGTCACGTATTATGGCATAGAGACACCCTTTAAATGGGGTGAGACATATGCTGGAGAATCCGCATAGTGAAAAAACCTTGACGAAGCCAACCTGACCATCAGGCTTTCACAGTGACGGTGGTAATGTAATGAAGAACTGGACACACTAGCAGAGAACATCCATCTCCCATCAGTGCTGAGATCGCCCAAGCTGGTTACAATGCAGACATCAGCACAAAGCTATGTGACGCAATCAAAGTCAAGGTTATGAAATGGCTTATGTTTTCATGCATGTATTCTTCAAGCATATATCGAACTGCAAGTCCCAGAGAATTTGATATCCCACATTAGTCACACTGGTTTCTACTTAAATGCCTAACTTATTTACACAGAATACAATCTATTCAGAGCATATTCTCTGGACATTAGCTAAACAAAGCACTGCCAAATGCTATGACACACAATCCTGTTATGAGAAATACTAACTGAATGGACATAGAAGATCACCAAATTATTCACATTTCACCAAACATCAGGGAGTCAGAAAAAACAGGCAAAATTACAGAAGGTATGGTAATCAAATTTAATTTAAATAAGCAAGGTGTTTTCTTCATTCTTGATTTGCAATCTAAATGAACAGGGATAAAAGAAACAGTATGCACATATATATATATATATGTATGTGGTAGCTGGCCACCAGATAACAATTGTGCTCTGACAGCATGAGTGCTATATGTTATTTCAAAACTAACAAAGTATAAACTTATCCTCTAAGGTAAATTCTTCCTTTTTGCTCAAAAAAGAAAAAAAAAAAAGAAAAAAGAGAATTTCTCAGCTGCCTTTTGCTGCATCTCTGCTAACCATAAAGTCTGCCAAAAGTCTCATAAGGAAGAAAACATGCATAGTTTACAATGTACTGAGAAGCTGGGTTTACAGCGCTCTGAAGGAGCATCAAAGATCAGTGCTAGCATTGCTGTAATCCAAACTATCAAACAAGGTTTTCTAACAAGAAGTGATTCATTAAAAGAAATTTCTGTTAAAAAAAACGGGGGGACAGGGGAAATTTCCCAGAAGCAGACCCATTTCCCTTAAAAAGACAGCCTTGAGAAACAAACAGTATGCTCAATCTTCTGGAATATTTAGTAAATATCCAGCAATATCATAATTACGACAGAGACCTACAGAACTACTGGTGATATAAAAATACTAGCTTTATTTCCAGCAATTTTGTGGTATTACAGCAAACACTATCATAACATATCTCAGATTTTTTTTTAGCATTATGCAGTTATTTCTGATGTATCTAGAAAGGGAAATTATTTTAGGCGATTGCTCTTCCATTTGTGTTTCAGTTGATGCTTTTTACGGTATTCACTGGGCTTTTTAGAAAATTTGTAGGAATTGCAGAGTGAGCATCTCTACTGATGATAATGATTTGCTTTTCAAATCAGAACAGTAATGGCAAAGTGAAACAGAGGAGGAAAAAAACATTATTCACAAGGTGCTCTGAATATTTAGCGCTTCGTATTAAAAAATTCAAGCTAGGAAAAAGGATTAGTAAAGGAGATCAGCTGGAGGTGGGGGAAGTGTACATGACATGATAGTTTTTAAATGCCACAAAAACCCCAACTCAAAACATCAGCAACAGCCCCCTCCCACACACAACACACCAGTGTGTGACCTATATCCTTACAGAACTGTAAGAAAGGAAGAAAGACACCCAGACAAGCACAATACAGACGCCCCTGAGATGCCTCAGAAAACCTTACATGAGTCATGAGAGCTGCTGTTCTTCCTAGCCTCACTCAAAAGTTTAGTCAGCATCCCCTCCAGGGACTCAAGAGAAAAGTTATTTCTCTCTGGGAGAACAAAAGCAGGTGGAAGTAGTAGCGCTGGAGGCCTTGCAGTGGCTCATTGCTGTATCCAAATGGCTTCTGCTTACTTACTTTCTTAAGAGAAATGCAGCAAATAGGATTGTAATACTAGCCTAAAACTTGTGTTGTCAGTGGTTGCAACAGGACAAACTTCCATGCCTGAAAGCTTCAGGTCAAGACTGAGTCCTTGGAGAGGCTTTTAGAAGCAAGAATGGCTGTCAACGGAAATCAGCTTCCCCATTTGCTTTGGGCTCTTGTTTCCAGCTTCTTATGACTCATTCTGCAATATGGCAGTGATTTGTCTTTCTTAAAGAGCTCCTGCTACCTGTAAAAATTTTGTGTGGTTGGTAGGCAGCATGATTTTTCTCCATTGATCAACATAGCTGTTCAGAGTAAAGCAGAACCAGATTTTAAAATTAGCATTTAGGAATATTTTTACTGATTTGTGGCATACTTTTTTGTATTTTTCTTTTTCACTTTCCTCTTCAAAGCATGCTTTCAGCCATTTCTTAGACTAGAACAGAATCAAGGCCAGGTCAATGTTGCTGAAATCTTAAAGAAAAAAATTCTAAAGAAACAGTGAAAAGCACTTCTGACATTCTACAGTTTTTCATTATTACAGCAAAGCTCCCCACAGAGTATCCTGGCCTGCAAAGAAGAGCAGGGGAATCTTTGCTAAACCACATATTCAGTATCAATAACGATGTACATTTGTACATCCTTGTTGGCATAAAAGCAACTAGATAAGTACAATTATTCAGAACCAGCTTTTTCTCTAACAATTTGGTATTTTAAATGCAGAATGAACTTTCTGTAATTAGTACATGCTCCTTGTCCTCCTAAACAGCTAAAACTGGTAATGTCTGCAGATGGGAAGAATTCTGAGTTGCTATTTGAACTCTGGATACTCTGAATATTCCATGGTTCAAGTGTGTTAGTTTCAGTATCCCAGTAAATATGAGAGATGCCTCTAGTTTTATTTATGAAACACTTACAGAATATAATCCTACCCTGAAAATTATTCCCAAGTACCACAAAAGGCTGCATTACTAGTGTCCAAACAATCTCATTTGCTCAACCTAGTAAAAAACCCCACGTTTTCCTTTGTTAACAATTTCACAAACTCAGAACAAGATTAAGGTTCTATTTTTACTCAATCCCCTATAATAACAGTTGGGCACAGGAAATATTTGCGAGGGGGGTGGTGGTGGTAATAAATTTAGCAAATATATTGACCTTATGAGCAAAATTGTATAATGATATTTTTATTCCTAATTCCTACTTCTATTCCTTCACTCCTAATTCCTATTATTTAATTACTTCATCAATAATTTCTTTAAAGACAGAGAACCATAACATCTTAAACATGAGAAACTATAAAATTAAACAAACAGGGACAACATGCAACATGAAGAAAGACTGCAGAACTAAGAGAAAGAAGAAATAAGAATGAAGCAGAAAAGGATTCTACAGTTTTATTAAAAATGCTTAATTACCCACTGTAACTAAAATAATTATACTCTTATCTGTCTTTCTATCCCAACCAATTTTAGCATTTTCGAATCTGGTAATTGAAGAGCTGTACCAGCTGTACCCCCTCTGCAGCAGGCTTCCTGTTCTTGCTGCCTCCCTGTGCCTCTCTGAGGCCCCTGAGCTTAGGGCACTGCCCTAACAGGTGAATTTTGTACGACGTTCTCCTCTGCAACATGAATATCGTGATAAGAATTATCTCAGAAGAAAGAGAGAGGTGTGTGTTCAGTAAGGAACAGTTTATCTAGTTCCTCCTTTCCTTTGAAGTACTATGCAAGCTATTCATAGCAAAGACCTCATACATTATAAGAAGCAATAAGAACAATATTCAGCACGTTGTGTTTCTACCAGCGCCAGGAAATGTTACTAACTAGGCCAGATTTTTCTTTTCTGTAGCATGTATGTTGAAAGATTAAAAAGTTCATGAAAATTACTATAGTAAGTAAACTGCCAGCCAGAACTGTAATTGAAAATGCAGGCAGCTCTAGACATCCAGCAGCGCATTCCAAAGCCACAAATCAGATGTGAAGGGCAAGTCAATATATTGCAAAATGAATAGAGAAATCTGATAAATGCTGATAATGGATTCGTTCCGTAACTTCAGTGTCATCCAAAAGCACAAAGTACCTGCATTTATTTTGCTGCTACCTTCATTCCTGATGTAACAGGAACTCAGGTAACTTGTCAGTATAGCCAGAGAATATACAATTTTTATAAAACTTTAACTGCACATGAAATTGACAGTATTTAAATAATCCTTTTTAATTTAGCAGCTACATTTGGTTGATGCAGTTAGTGACAACAAGATTTGAGTTTCTCTCTTCTTACTGCTCCAAGCAAAAAAGTATCCTGAAGACTTCCTGGGAAGCTGATATCCTGAATAGGACAAGCTTAGACAAACTGGGTCTCTGCCTCCTCCTCTCTACTTCTTGCTCCCAACCCCTGCAACTGTAAAAGCTCCAACATAGTAATCTGTTATGGTAGGATAAAGATGACAGTTTCTCTGAGATGGTAGATATCCATGGAACAGAAGCTCTAAAAAAGAGGGATAATTCTACATTCTCTCATTATTGCACTAAAATGTAGGAAAATCCAAGGACTTGAATGGGAAAGGAAGCTGTCTACTTAAGAAAAGAACTTAGCCAAGTGAACATAAAAAGCCAGTAAGGAAATATTAAGCAAACATGGTTTCACACATTTTTAAAAAAAAAAAAAAAAAAAAAAAGTCAATAAATAAATTTTTTCAGCAAATTGAAACAACTGGGAAAAGCTGCATAAATCAGAAGTTATTGTTTCAAGACATCTCTCCTTGAGTAACTGAGGTCGTCTGCAACATCCATGAAATGTCTCCACAGAATGTAAACAGAAGTGAGCGGAAAAAGACAGAGGGACAACAATTTCCATCTACAATGAGAGGAAAGGAAAAGGAAATTATCTTGGACTTGGTTTTCAGAAAAAAGCTAATTAAGTAGAGTGAACAGCAAAGAATTACCAGTCTGAACCCAGGAGTTCTTCAGTGATACCTGCAAACAACGTCCTCAGCCATGCTTTCAGAAGTTCTGTCAGGTAACTAAGCCCCTGTATCTTCCTAATGGTCTCTCTCCTCAGTCTTGAAGAACATAAATGTGTTCTCAGGCAGATGTGTGAATAAAAATTGCTGTACCAAGTGCTTTGTACTGAGGTTTTTATCATGCTGCTTAAAATCCAAGCATGTGGCAAGACTAGCAATACGTCCTGTTTACAGATGAAAAATTATTCTAATGCCAAAACCAGTGAATTAGGCAAGATTCCTTTAACACAACTTCTCACCCGCTTGAGAGATTCAAGTCAGCGAGAGAAAGGAAGGATGGATATATGACTTTATGTTCCTCCATATGCAGTATGTATTTGGAGCAGCTGCCAACAGTGCCTTCAACAAACAGGTTACCAGAAGCCAAAGTTTGTAAAGCTTCAATGTAATAATGTTAAGATTGAGCTGTCCCCAGCACCTACTGCTTAGGCTTCTGAGATGCAGGAATAAAAGCATGATGACTCTTAACACAGTAAAGGATCAAATAATTAATTAAATAAACATAAGGAAACAAATATTGGTCATTTCCTTCAATTAAGATGGCCTCTAAGGTGGCCAGAACTTGGTTCTCTGCCACAGGAAGGTAAATGGATCATAACGAAAAGGAAGAAAGGTACTTTTTTTTTGTTTTAAAAATAGATTTGCTTTTATCAAGCAGGACTACTAACTGCATTACAACAGTAGAAAAGCATTCTTAAAACTTGTACTACTGTGGAAGCAAAGAAATTTGCAAACAAATAATTTCCATTTTATCTTGCAATTTCATAAAGTGCTTTATAACAAAATTTGACTATGTACTACCCAATGCACAGTCTTTCACAAATCTGATATGACTAAGGAGTGGTGAAGCTTTGGGTATTTAAGGCAGAAATTATAGCAGCAGCACATTGTGGTGAAAGGATCACCACACTGATGGAAAGTACAGAAAAACATATTCCTGTCTTATTAATATTAGCATTTTGGACTGAAATGAGGCAGTTTTCATGTCATATTTCCTTTCCATTAAAAGGAATGCCCACCGCTATTTTGTGTTTCTGGGTTGTTTTTTTGTTTGGTTGGTTGGTTTTTTGTTTGTTTGTTTGGGCTTTTTTTTTGTTTTGTTTCCCCAGGAAGTGGCAGCAAAACTAACCTAAAGACATTGTTATTTTCCTTACTTGGTGTTTAAAGTAATTATTAATAAGCTGCCCTATGCTACAGTCTTTTAGCCACCATTTTATGCTAATGCATCATGCTGTAATTATCACTGTACCATCAGGCTGTATTAGCACACAGTCTCATCAAGTGATGTATGCATTTTAGATCAATTTTCATATTTGGAGATCCCAGAAGGTTTGCTCCCAGAGGCAGAATGACTGACCAATCTATTTGTTGACAGCAGCGAAGTGAGCCAGCATTACTGGCTTTTAGTCTGACTGCATGTGTTTGGGGAAGAGATACAGGATAATCAGTAGTTTTATCTGGGGATTAAGCTGGTCAGAAGATCCCAAAATTAGAAGAAGGCTAAAACATGTGATGAGAACATCTGGGCACCCAGTTTGAGCTGCTCCTGCTACAAATAACCATTCAATGCAACTGAGTAAGCATGCAATTAAGTCAAGCATACAGTGAGTCTGCCCAAACTAAATAGGGAGGTATGCAAATTGTGCTTCTAGATACATGTGCCTTGGTCACTATTTGGCGCATACATTCCTTTACTAAAGCCTAGCTCTCAAAATGAAGAGGCTGCCAATCAGGCCAGTTTTACTACTTTACGAACTTCGTACATGTGGGTACATACATGGCTATATACAGGCACTAAAAAAATGAAAACATACCATGCTTGTGTGTCTGCATGTCCCTGCAGGAGGTGATTTTGTCTTCTGTTGCTCAGACCTCACCAATCATACAAACTGACCACAAGGGAGGGATGCTCCAATCCATCAGTTATGCTTACGTGTATTTGCTGGCCAAAAAGAACATTCAAGTCTCATCTTAAAAGACTGTAAGGCTTCCTCAGTTCTTGTTGTAATGAAATCTTAACTGAAGTTATACAAAGGGTGTAACAGTATTTCACACTTGCAAAGTGCTATAGAAAAGTGCTTGGTAAGACAGTGCTGTATTAGTTTTTGAAAATAAACTGTTTTCCAAGTTCAGAGAGGAAGTTGGTGACAACCACATTAATTCATATCTCTCAATTCTCACTCCAGTTCCCTATGTCTAAAAATATAATGCTTCCCTTTAAGAAAAAGACAATGGACATAGCATTCTTGATGTTACTATGATTACTAGGCATCTGAAATAACCCCAGCCGTGTATCATGTTACACAGATAACAAGTCTAACTATTCACTTTAGAACTGAGAAAAACCCTACAGGGCGATAGTCTTACAAGACACCCCCAGGTCTTGCTGATTGACCCTGGGTCAATAAATTACACAAATCAGAGTTTATAAAATGTTGTTTGTCAGGCCATTGCAACTAATCCTCTGTGACATGCAGAAGCAGACTTTTTTATGGATAATCATGTTGCCTAAATTTTACATATGTATGTATACCTGATGTATTTATATATAATATACACCCTCCCCTCTAAGTTGCCCAACTGTTGAGGGCAGACTTAAGTCCACTAGTCCATATATGCTGGAGAATTTCTTCATCTTCTTAGAAGACTTCTTACATATTTTTGTCAATTATTACCTAGTGATATGAACATTACAATATAATGAAGCATTGTAAAGTAAACATGTTATGGCAAAGTAATAGTTGTACTATTCTATAGTTGATGGTTTTGGGTGACTGGGCTACTAAACTTCATTCTCATTAAGATCATGACCATGTACTTTGCCTTTCTTATCACATGGCAGCTGTGCTTTGTATGCGCTTCTGATATGTGGCTGTGCATGTATCCCTCAAAGAACTGCCAGCTATTTGCTGTATATGCAAAGGACAATAGGAACTAAGAAAGACAATGTCCATTGCAGTCACCAACATTAAAAACTAGTCATCCTTCTTTAAATGTAATGTTAAAAATTGACTTGCTATAGCTTAACTTATGATCATACACAATAGTTGAGTAAAACATAAGATCTTTCTTCTTGACAGTACCAGCATTCAGAGAAAAGTACATGCTTGGTGACTTGCTGCAAGACAGCCTTATTCTAGTCGCTTCTAAGACTGGATAATTTCATTAAGTGATTATTGCTTACATACCCAATTAAGAAGATAGAAAATATGGACCAACATGCTTTAAGGGCTTTATATGTGAACAAGAAGATATTGGAGTTAATATGACATATGACAAACAATTAATCTAACCAGGCCATGACTAGAATTCTAGCTTAAAAGAGTTTTTAAAAAAAAAAGCCAATCTAAGCAGCAACATTTTCTAGAGACACTATATTTTGTCAAAAGGGAGCAATCACAAACATTGGCCAATAATTCTGAATATAAACAACCTTCTCTAAAGGAAACGTAGGATATTTAAAGTGATGCAGTAAATCTAACCCAGAACTTGCTTCTTGTGATTTTAAATATGGGACCCTTTGAACCATAAACTAAGAGTTGGGTGACTGAACAAACACGAGCACTTACAGCTCCTTTCCCAGTAACTTGCAAAAACAACCCAGACAGCCAAGCTTTAGTAAAAACTGGGCAATAACAAGTCTGAAAGAAACAATTAATTTCGATTTAATTTTTTAAATACATAACAATATATTTTTTAAAAAAGAAAGCAAGGTAACATTTGCATTATTCATGCCCTAAAATTGCATCAAGTGATCTGCTCAAAATGTTATTTTAAAAGTCTATCAACTTAAGCAATACTTGCTAATTTCTCTAGAAGAATAAAAAGAAAATTATTTTTTCCCTTACTCTGTGCACTTACAACTCCCATTATCTCTTCTTTGACATTTTATATCTTATAGTATTTCTGTCATTCCAATTGATGAACATGACCCCTAACCAGATGCCTAGGAAACTGTTATTTACACCTATCCAGAATCCTTGCATAGCAGCTTTACAAAGGAGCAATTTAATGAGGACATTATCTGTTAAGTCAGATATAATTTTTGTTTTCTAATTTGTTTGCATACTTGCTCAAAATGGTGCACACAAGTATATGCAGGAAACAATAGATAATATTAAATTTACTTCAAGAAGCATGGGCTTTCTATCTGCTACATTCTCAGCTTTTAGTAGCAAATTATGAAAAGAAAGGGCACAAGAAGCATAAGAGAGCTATTGCAATTCATAAAGAAAACTACATTCCATGATGATAAGTATCACAGCAAGGTATATAATTAAGAGTGGCTATAACAACAACATATAAATTAGATAATTATGGATTAAGCAATCCCTTGGGGGATTCTCTCTTGCCCTAGAAAACGTATAACAAGCTCCTCAGATAGAAGACAACAGCCATTAAGTATTTGAGGGAGAAACAGGACTATAAAGAAAATCAAAACCAAAACAAGAACACACAGCATGAGGAGTTTGCAATCTAAAGACAGCTCTCATTTTTGGTAGTTTATTTTAATACTCTTACTGGTACACTTTTCACCCATTATATCTGCTGACATCTGTTGGCTAAAGAGCGCATGTTGGATTGTCAAGAAGTGCAATATCAAATAAACACAAGCTGCTTCTTAAGGTGACAGTAGGGAGATACAAAACACTGCAGCTATTACCAGAAATGTAATTTTTGTTGTTGTCGTTGTTTCTTAGATCAATTTAATAATCCCAGGTGTCCTGGACACCAGACATACAGTAATCTTCATAAATCCTAATTCACAGCCATACCATCTGTCAAAAGTATTTTTTATGTCTCCTAATAGATACGCTATGTAATTGTTTTCACAGTAGGACAAAAATACATGGTTGCACTAATTTGCTTTACCAATGGAAGAGCTCATTATCAAAAATAACCTCATCACATTACTAGGGTCTCTGGCGCTCTTCATATATCAAAACTAACCTTTCCATTCTGTTATCTTTTATAACCTTAAAATGCCATTGAAAGCAGATAAAGATTGAATTACCTGGAAATTGTACTATAATAATGGAAAACTCACAAGCATGAAAAAAAACCTCACTGTAATATCTCTTTCTGTGATGATGGTGTTGCAGCTAAAATTAGAAGCTTTGTATTTCACAGTCACAAAGAGACTAATTCAAGTTCTCAGCACTGCAGAACGCTAAGCATTTTGGCCTCAATCCAGAAAAGCACTTAAATGTGCGCATGACTTTTAGTTCATGAGCCTGAAGCAACTTCAGTGGCATTGTGGACGCTTGATTAGGCCCGGAGCACTCATTACCCTGCCGGGCAACACATCTTCATAGGACTGACTCAGAACGGGGAAATGACCTTCCCAAACATCTATCTGTACCCGTAGAGATGGAGAGGATACTCCCCATGGGACTGTTCAAAGCAGCAGCTTCTCTTCCTGCTCTCTGCAGCAGAAGATGAAATGTTTGGACTACAGCTGGCCTTTGAGAACACCCTTCCTCCAACAAGTTTCTAAATATCTGCAGTTCCTCTAACATTCATGCAATATCTAAACCTCTTAGAATAACACAGACTGTAGATATGACCTTTGTTGTAAGAGGTTACATGCTGCTAGCAGCTGCAAGATGATCCCGGTGTAAGCTTTTATTTGTGTATTAATTTAAATAATTTAAGCAAGATTATACCAATTTCTGTATTTGACAATTCAGTAACTGTATAGCAAACAAATCCCATAGTACCCGAGTAAATGGGAAATTCCAAAGATGATGACAGTTACCAAAAAACACTCCAGAAGATACTTTCTTCAAAAAAATCAAACGCAACCTCACTTCCTTTTTGAACAAGGAAGTGACTCAGGAACAAAGTATTACTTCATTCTTCTTTAAATAACATTTCTAAAAACACTTTCCATGTTCCACAAAGTCTACATCTAATAAATTATAAAATAGTTTACATATAAAAATAAAAGCAAGTTTCCAGCAATTGAAAGATGCAATTGAAGAAGTAAATGCTCTTCTGTTCAACTCTGCATGACAAATATCTGATCCTATTTTGCAGTCTAGCAAATATCGTTTAATGTGCTGTACTATGCTTATGAAGCACTCTTAATGCTAAAAAGTTTACGATTTCAATTAATGTTCTATGCCTCAATGACATACTGAGTACATAATACACTGCTTTTCCAGTTTTGCTAAATGGGTAAAGATCTCCCACAAATTTATAAAAATACACTCACCACTGCAAATAGGAATATTGCTTTCTTAATGGCCAGAATTATCCATATTCTCAGTTACTCAATTTGAGAAATTGAGAATTCCTTAGGGTAAACATGAAGTCCAAATACTGAAATCTAGACTGCAATTAATATCTCAGATATATTAAACAGTGTATCTTAATTTAACTGATGTTGTCACAAGCCAGGTTGCACAGTATTTTTGTGACATGAGTCTTTTATAGAAAGGTTAAAATAAATATTTGGTTTACTTTCACTGTAATATATGCTATTTTATTTTGAAAACCTTGCTTTTTTCCTCTAACTAATAAACACTTAAAATCTACACAAGTCCCTATTTTACTGAAATTCCATATAATTGAACAAACCACTGACACTACAATAAATGCAATTCAGAATGCTTAGTGAGAATATCATATTAGGAGAAACTATGTCTGTGCAGTAGGTACCCACAACATCAAAGCATTATATTCCCTCAGAATTGCAGGACTTGGTTGCAAAACACCCTGGCTCAGATGCGCATAGATCTGCAAGTCAGACTAAAATTTTGTGATTAATTGTAATTAATTCATACTACCACACTATCAGAAGGTAAACCCCTTGTTACTTATGATGGATCAGATGTCTGGATCAGACACAGTATTTAATTTGAAATTAAAAAAGAAAATCACACCCACATGTTGACCACTCTTAAAGATGCAATATTATCACACACACCTTTGATAAACCAAGGGGCTTAGCAATAACAAGTATTAACATGGCATTGGGAAGAGACGGACAGACAGAGACACAGTTAGCTTCAAGGCCAGCTATGAGAAAGACAGAAAACACAGGTCAAGAGAAAAAAAAATTTAAACAAAACAAACCACAAAAAAACCACCCCAAAATCAATCCAAAACCCCTAACAAAACAAAATACACCTCAAAAGCACAAAATGTCCAAGCAAAATGTGTCACAGTTACCTTGCAAATAGCTAAAACTACTTGGCAATGGAAAACAAGTTCATACTCATTGCAAAAACATTTTCAGAAGATGAGAAGCAAGTATGTGTACATCATATGCAGAAATATTCTCAAAAGCCCTCTTTGGTCTACATGGATTAAATATTAAATAAACCAGATGAAGAAAAAGAAGTCTAGATTATTTACAACCACACAGTCCTGAAACAGAAAGCAAACATATAGTATAGACAGTTTATTATACTCGTACATTTACAACATGTTACTTACAATTGTAGCTGGGGAAATAAATGACTTATGTAAATGTTTAACATTTTTCATCACTACTCACCAAACTAATGCTTCTATGCAATTGATTAACATTCTAGCCACGTTTTTATTCTTGTATGTTTCAAGTATAAAAATAAGACACTCAGCAATACCATGCAGCCCAGTCGTCTTACTATTTCTCTTTCAAACCAATATTGGTGGCCTTGATAATATTGCCATCTAATTACTAGCAGTGCTTCTTTTATGACAGTTGACAAGGAAGGCAGAGTAGGTACTCAGTCTGTGGAAGATATGAATATGTTGAAACTTTCTCCTGCAGGATATTCATGCTTCTTAAATGAGCTGCTATGGAAGTTTCATCATGTGTGCTACAATGAAATTGTTCTCCTACCTGTGAAGGTTGATTGTACATTGGTCTGGTCTCTGGAAATGAAGTTTTATCCTTTGACTCTCTACTTTGATCATCAATTGTGTCACCTGGCAAAGTAAAAAAAAATAAAAAACAAAACCAACTATACAATCACTGAAAACTCTTTTATAAAGAACAGGAAAAACTCCTGAGACTTCCTAAAATCAGATTATACAATTCCCTGCGAAAGTGAGAACTCTGTTGCCACATTTACATTTGACAGTTTTGAAAGTGAAAA
Organism: Psittacus erithacus; assembly: GCA_009867235.2. Lineage (NCBI taxonomy): Eukaryota > Metazoa > Chordata > Aves > Psittaciformes > Psittacidae > Psittacus > Psittacus erithacus. The sequence continues at coordinate 47,480 of WYDI02025720.1, read as the reverse complement.
GAGGAAAACATTGAAAAGTGGTCTGCAAAACCCAGGAATATATCTGTGTCAGTTAATAAAAGGGAAAAATTTTGAGGGGAAAAAAAAAGAAAGAAAGAAAAATGCAGGGCCTGTATTTTGCACTTTCTAGGGCCATTACATTCTAATACTGGCAAAGTGACAAAGGAGACATAGCAGTACAAGTATCTGGTGCAAAGGCAATACCAGGAGCATGAGTCCATCACATCCCAGTCCCATATCAGGCTGGGAGAACATATGCACCATTACACTATCCTTACTTGTAACCTCATTTTCATACAGAGGATATCTGTGCACTAGTGCTGAAAGAGAGACACACTATACTGACAGAAATAGCCTGGTTTTGACTGTACTGGAACAATGACTACTTGTCAGGCTGGCCACTAACCTCCTCCCATTGCAAAGATGTGGCTACTTCTGCCCAGGATTGTACTGAGGACATATGATTCAGTTTATCCCAAAAGCTGCAGCTCATACCAATCTATAAGATGAGCAGATCACAGCAATAAACTAGAGACAAGAGTATTTAAATTTTTTTTAAAGACAGAAAGTATATCATTAATTTTAAAGAAAGAGATAGCAAAACAACAACAACAAAAAAAAACCAAGCATTTTTTTCTCAGACATAATAAACCAAATATCCACCTAGCCTATCTTCTCTGATCTTCTTTGTTGTTGGGAGGGTGTACAAGGAGCTGTAAAGATTTTGTGGATTATCTCCTTCTGCTATTAGTGTGTCGTGGTTTAAGACCAGCCGGTAACTCAGAAACATGCAGATGCTTGCTCACTCCCCCCCGGCTTCATTCCCCCCCTCCCGGAGGGATGGGGAGGAGAATCGAGAGAATGTAACTCCCACGGGTAGAGATAGGAACAGCCCAGTAACTAAGGTATAACTTATAACTGCTGCTGCCACCAATAATAATAATGATAAGGGAAATAACAAGGGAGGAGACTACAACTGCTCACCACCCGCCGACCGATACCCAGCCCTACCCGAGCAGCGATCTAGCCCTTCCAGGTAACTGCCCCCAGTTAATATATTGGGCATGATGTGCTGTGGTATGGAATATCTCTTTGGCTAGTTTGGGTCAGGTCTCCTGTCTCTGCTTCCTCCTGGCTTCCCCTCCTTCCTGGCAGAGCATGAGGCT